>JAHLJT010001544.1:0-40511 GCA_031308135.1 Acheta domesticus
TTCTCTTCCGTTTCTTCATTTCTCTCACAGCTTCTCGGAACACAATAAACTTTCCCACCACCAATGATCATGTGACTACTCTTGGCGCGGTATTAGAGAGAAGAAAATACGCTCGGCATGATCATTATAGCACAGCAGAAACCCATGTTTTCATTTTTTGTTAATACTAACGCTCAAAAAATATGGGAATGAGGTAAAATGTATAATAACATTACACACTATTAAATAAATCAATATGCTACATAATATTTAACCTCTCAGTTTTGGAAAAAACTGTGGCATGCTCACTCTTGCTTTTCCTCCTACACTTCATTATTCAGACTCAGTAACAAGAATAAATTCAAAAACAAACAAACAACCTTTCCATTTTTAACCAAATTTCATTTTACAATTAGAATTATGTTTTAAAGATTTTCAGGGTCCCAGAGATATTAACTTTCATATTTTCTAAAGTAGCTGAGTCTCCGAACTATACATAGTTTAATGTTGTGAATCACTGTGACACATACAGACTTTCTACCAACAATGGCAGCCAGTGAATCTCACTAGAGCGCATGACACACTTACTTCGGTTTTTATAACGTGGCACGTTGGGTCCTGTCTTCAAGACGCAATATCTTACGGCATTTCGCGTCTTTCTCGCTCGTGTTGCTAGATGCCACTAGTCACATTGCACTGCTTGTTACAGTCGCGAGCATGCGACATATAGCGGTGCGACCGAGAAAGACGCGAAATTCCGTGAGATATTCTATCGTGAAGACAAACCCCGACGCGCCAAGTTTTAAAAACCGAAGTACAGTAAACCCTCATTAACACGAATTCCAAGGAACGAATAATCGGAGGTCATGTTATAAAAATGCGTATTAACCGAGTATTATAAATGTATTACCATAATACCTTTGCCGGGACCGAAGTTTTGTTCCTGTTACGGCGAAATTCGTGGTTAGCGAGTTCGTGCTAACGAGGGTTTAATGAACTGTTGCCAAGGTCGATGCCACGAGCGGAAGTCCGTGGCACGAGTGCCTCGAGGAAATCGCTCCTTCATGTAGTTCGTCACCCCGCCACCAGAGACAACTACATCCCTACTGTCAAACGGCGAGGTAGTAATAGTTTCCTTTCCCGACGCTAGTTGCGCAGAGAAGCTCTTTGCATGATGCTACGGAGCCACGGCGCGTGCCACTGCCACCAGTAGAAGACCTTGACACCACTGGTTTACTGCATAACGTGTTGTTCCCTTGTCCGGGCTGAGAGGCTGCTCACCGCCGGGCGTGCATGTGCATCTGCACGAAGCCCACGTCCTCGCGCATGGGCCGGTGGGTCTGCCTCACGTCGTGCACCTCCTCTTTGATGATCTGCCACCCGCCTTCCGCAGCACCCACGCGAAGCGCTCGCCCTGACTCCGCAGCCGCTCCATCGCGTCCTGCCACACACACGCACATATACATACACATACACATGCGCGCAGTGCAGAGTTCGCACGAGGCCTCTGTGCACACGACGACTGTTAATACGCGACCATTGTCTCGATATTTAAGGGTCGTTGAGTACTCAGATATCTCGACCAAATTACAAGCAGTCACGGGCTACATTATGGTATATATTTGTCGAAAAATCGAAACAAATTGTCAATGAAAATTACACAAATATTATTCATTTTGACTCAAATGTCGAAGCAAATATCTTATTCCATAAGAAGAAGAATACAGAAGAAGACAATACCAGAAGTTTAGAAGACGAAAATATGTGAGGAGGACTTTTTCCGATTTATTCGCATGGATGAGAGTAAATCCATAGGCAGTGTCATAATTTCAAAATATTGTGATAGGTGAAAGTACAGTTGCTGACTGCGAAGGATTTGAGCTCACGGTGCCAATAAACACAGTTGAATACCTGCCGGTAAAAACGTAACCCTCACTTTTCTGGAATGCTGGGTTTTCCTCGCTTTAAGTAATATGTGGTCTGAGTGAGGCATGTAGGAAACTATGTTGGCAAACATGAACTTTAAGTACTTTTTTCTTCTTTTTTTAATTTCGCCACGAGTCACACGGGTGCATAAACGTAACAGTTTTGAGGAGGAAAGTCATATGTTGCAAATTTGCATTTCGAGGGTACATTTTTGCGGCGGCAGGTATGTCGCTCTAGACGAGAAACAAATGCAACGACTGAGCCCTAATCTCGAAATATTTCCGCCTGTGGTGGTGCCCCGCAAGTGGGAGATACCTGGTTGAGGAAAACTCCGCTAGCCGACGGTAAGGTCGGCGCTGGATCTCGCCATCCAGCGGGGAAGAGCACACCACCTCCCGAGCAAAAACATGCATTACACGCGTGCGGGACTAATGCCCTAGTAGTTGGCGCGCCTGGGGCACTATCAATCAATCAATCGAAATATTTCGGTGCCATCGAGACAGTAGGGTTACGGGCCTTGCAGTGTTGCACTTCGGTTTTCTTTCTTGGCGCGTGGGGGGTGTCATCAAAATGGAATATCTCACGGTATTTCGCGTCGTTCTCGTTTTGTGCCGCTATGAGTCGCATGATCGCCAACACTGCTCGATATAGTCGCGATCATGCAACTCCTAGCGGCACAACAGGGAACGACGCGAAATACCGTGAGATATACCATTTTGATGACACACCGCCACGCGCCAAGAAAGAAAAACCGCAGTATAAAAGATATTCATGTAAGAACAAGCAATTTTGACAGCTAGTGCTGGCAACATAACCGAAGGTTCTGTGGTCGTTGTGTCCTTGATCCCATTGAACTCTCCTTCCTCGATTCGTTCGTTTGCAGTGGCTAACTTGTAAATGGTTTCGACGCTTCCTTTTGTGATGTCCTCGTCCGCCGAAAATATAGTGCGCCACGAGAAATAATTGAAATTAGGAAGTGCAGGGCTATGTGCTCTTCTGTAAAAATTTATTTTTTTATACACTATGGAATTTACTTTTTGTGTGATAAGTATTATGTTTATTTAAAACCGAGTCTTGAATGTAAGGTGCGTACTGGTGCACGTGTTTCCTGGCTCGGGTGTTGTGTTGATTGTGAGCGTTCGCGGTTCTGTGCTTTGCGTTTTTATTATTTTTTAATAATAACACCATTGCGAATCGTGGAACGTCGGGTGGTCGCAGGAAGAATCCTTGTTCACGCCAGCGACAAGAGGATATTATATTTCTCGCGAGAAAAATCCGAGAAATGCAAAGGAAAGGAAGTTAGAATCTGGTTCTGTTGAGAGCCTCATAATGGAATAGCTGAATTTGAGCAAAGGTACTGTCACGAAGTAAGTTTTATATTATATTTACACTTTAATAGCTGTTGTTGTGCAATTGATATAAGTGTAACTGAAGGAATTCTTTTATTTAGGTATTATAAAAAGGACATCAGTGAATTGAGAACTCCTGGGAATAAGGAGGCGAGAGCATATTAATAGACAAAGTGACGAATTTGGCAAAGGCATCATCAGGAAAATGATTTACGGATGTGTGAAAAAGGCAAGTTATAATTTATATTTTATTACTTGTCCTGTATATTTATTTGTAGTAGTATTGTACAGGAAAACAAGAACTGTACTGTATGTATGGGTAAAGTAACAAAGATGATCCTGTTGTAGTATAGTTTCCATATATTTTCATTAATGAAACTATAAATTTTGTCATCTATTACATTTCACTTATCTTCAATAGATCCACATTTGGTTGCTGAGAATGAAGCAGTTGGCCCCGGACCATCTTCCAGATTGTACTTTGAGAATGGATATTACTAATTTAATTTCTAGGGAAGTATTTTCTTGATCCCCAATAATGACAAGCCATGGTGCTTTAAGAGAGGAAATATTCAACTAAAAACAGAATACTAATTAACAGTTACTAAATAGAATATTAATGCTATTGGTCTTTTTGTTCCAGAAACTTCTACTGACACATGAAAATAATAAATTTTATATAAACACAAATTTAAAGAATAAAATCTACAAACACAATACACAATGCAACTTCAAAATACAATCTACAAATATACCAACAATATACATCTAAATATAGTGTATATTATAGATTAAATTGTAAAGATGTATATTATTTTTGTAGATTGTATTTTAAAGTTGTGTTATGTATTGTATTTGTAGATATTTATTCTTTAAATTGTATATTATTTGTGCCAGTTTTCTTTGTATCAACAAATATATTATAAAATTATCCATAATGAAGGATACTGTTTTGTAAACTTCCTTGTTTACAAATTGTGTTGTTTCTGTACCATTTCTTTGTTTTTGTTTTCATTATTAGTGTGCTTGAACTGCATTCATTAACTTATGTGAAAATGAATAAAATATTATTATTATCATTATTATTGTACATAAATGCTGGGATGGATCCAAATTTGGAGCTCAAGTGTAATGGCAATTCCACCCCATTGGTCAAAGTGATAAATAAATGTTCTTGTGAATTTTTCTTTTTTATTCACCTTTATAGGACAGTTTTCAAACCCATCTATTCATTTTACATTATTGAGATATGTTCTATTGATAATAAGTATTTAAAATAGATATAATTTGTTAAGTGAATGCTTGTAAAGGAAACAATTCTGGAGAAAAATTTAGTAAGCCTTGATGGTAGTGATTTAGTAAAGGATGCAAGAATACAAGTAAAAGATAGCGTTCACTGATTAGATGTTTTAATTAGTAAGAGTGAATTTAAAGGATATGCCTATTATTCATCCAAGAAATAAGAGATGAAAATAGACATACTAGATTAAGGAATGCATTGCTTGTAGAACATTTTTGACATACAAAACAGTTAAGTCACATTTGAGTTAAGAGAGCAATTGTACTAAGTATGGAAAATCGGGGTGTTGTAATTATAAATAAACCACTCTTCATTACAAAAATACACGGGCCATTTGTTGCGCTGTGAGACTGAAAGAAAGGTATTTGAACGTCCTCTGAAAAATATTTTTTCTTTCTATTTACATTCGTGGCAGTTTTCTTTTACTTCATATGAGAGTATGTAATATATTTTTCCACATGCGTAATTAAATTTCAATATTCGCGGACTCGCGTACGTGCATATACATGAGCGAAACTCACTTCTGCATATATAGTTCTCTTCACGGGAGCCATAAACAAACCCTTTAAAGTGAGGTTACGAAGAGGCGTGGCTGAACAGCTGCCGCGGCGGAGGGATACTTCTCTGAATTACATGTGATGTTCACTTGTTTAGCGAGCTGTCACTTTTGCTTTTCCTACGTGAATTCTTCTATAATAATGCTGACCGTGCGCGTGAAGTTGATGCTGATGCGGCGGCGACGCGGCGCCGCGCCGCGAGGGCGCGCGCCGAGAACACCTCCGCGCTGGGGTGCCAGGTTGGCCCATGGGCGCGACGCCCGCCTGCCCCCAGCGGCAGCCCGCCGCGTCCAGCGTGCTCGAACGTGTCCAGCTCCGCCTCCCGCTCGGGCTCCGTGATGAGCGTGAAGCGGCCCTGGGGACATGCGATGACGCAGATGCTCCTGCCTTAACATTTTCAGTAGTGTAGTATTTTCACATGAACATTTTCAATAACATTGATGTTGTATGTGAATGGTCTCGACCTGCCCTAATACTGAAGTTACGCCACTTGTACCCACCGAGGCCCAGTCATGTTCTCCCGGGGACAAGTGCACGTGACCTATTTTTTGAGAGGGAGATCAGCACTTTTTTCCGATCCCTTTTTACACACCAGGGTTGTTTGCCCTGGGGGTAACAACCCTGAGTTGTTAGCCCTGGTGGATGAAGTATGAATATGATGAAGGGTGAATGGATAATCACAAACATACAACACACACAACCATGCCGAGACGGATTGGAACCTGCGATCCTTCGTCCACAGCACGAGTCTTCGCGATCTCGGCAATCCGGATTGGCACAGAATAATTTATTATATTATCTTTATCATTATTATTGTGTTTGTTGTTGTTGTTGTTGCTACATGTTTTCAAATCTTTTATTACAAGGATTTTTGATTTCTATTAAATTGAAATAAAAATATGTTACAAAATGAAAACAGTAAAAATCAACTGATTCCTTAAAACATTTGATGGCGTAAATATTCCGAAATTCGTTAAACGAGTCTCGATGCTTGAGGAACGATCAAAGGCCACCTGATAGGCGGCCACGACGACGAACGGCGGAGGCGAGCAGCACGGTGGCCAGCTGCAGGCGCTGCGGCGCGGCGCGCCCACGACCCCCCTGCCCTGCGGGGAACCCCCGCACGAGGAGAAGCGCGCAGCGCGGCCGCCACGCTGCGGGCAGAGACTCGCGCGCCACCTACATAGCGCAGATCAAAAGCATTAGATCAAGTTGACGAAAACATGTTGAATCTGCAAACAACTATAAGAATACTTAAAATACAATAATTGTATATCACTGAATGAACGCCAATCAATGCCACAGACTGATGATCTAAAAATATTTATACTCCAGTGATTTTCAAGAAAAAAATATTAACATTGTGTAAATTATTAAAAGTGTATGACGATTTATAAGTATGTCACTTGTAAATTACTGTTTCACTCACTGCTTAAATTGTACTTTCACTATTTTTATTCCATCATGTATTAAATATAGTATAACATGTGTATTTGCAGTCGCTAATAACCTTGTCGTTTATGCGACTTTAATAAAATAAATTTAAAAAAATTTACTGAAGGGGTATTTAAAAAAACAATTCCGGGCCGAATGCCCGTTTCTACAAATGAATCCGTTGGCAACATCCGAATGGGACTTTGTTGTTCGAATTTCTGTGACAATTAACGGTATCAATTACTTTCAACTTTCTCGCATGGTCCTGTCTCTATTGTACGATTCTTCTACTTCAGTTTCTGTTCAACCTCTTGCTATCAACTATGTCTAAAAAATGTACCTTCAATTCAATTACTTTCCTGCATGTGTTTAAGATTATTGACTTTTGCATCATATTTTTTGAAAAAAATTTTGGCATTTGAATAAGTTTCCAGATTTTTTATTTTATGTTATGGATGTTATTTGTATTCATAGTACCTGGACTTCTGGCTGCTTAGTTCTGTGTACTTCGTTATTTTTTTCTGATGTGCTGTTTGGAGATTTGCTGTTTGTGGAACAGTGATGTCAAGCAGGTAGCCATCTTTTGCCATTTGTCTACGAAGGTTATGTCAGGTTCTGTTGTGATGATGGTTTTATCTGTAAATAATTTCTCTGTCATAGTACAACTTATAGTTTGAACTTTCAAGTACAGGATCGGGAACATATTTAATATGTACAGTTCGTTTCTGGTAGTTTGGATTTTCACCGCCATTTCTGGTGGATAATTAATATTTGCAACTTGATTGTGCCTCTACGTGAATCTGTGTGGGCCATTAATTTGGCCTACACAGACCTAATAACCTAATTGGCCTACACAGTCCTACATATTTTATTATTATTATTATTATTATTATTATTATTCTATTACATCACGACTAAAGATGTTATGAGTCGGCTGAATATAAAATCCACTCCAGTTGCAACCACTACCTAAGGAGCCAGGTTCCGGTGACTATCATGGCCTCTACAATACTTTTACGCAAAATGTGGGCTGTTCCAATAACGCAATTTCTTGCACCTCCCAGTCTTTTGAATACCTGGAGTTTAGACAAGTTTCTTACACAAATTATCGGAAACAAATTCCCAGAGCTCCGATAACTATCGGGACGACCTGTGCTTTTACGCCCCACATTCGGCTGATCTCGATTTCCAAACTCTTGTATTAAAAACGTTTCTCTGCCTCCTTGGTAACGACCATTTTGATCGCAAAGGTTTTCAGCAACATCGATAAGTAACACGATTTTTTTCGACAAATCCCGGATAACTATATCCGGTTTGTTTGTTCCGCTATCGTGCGATCAGTTTGAATTTTTGGTCGTACAATATCGTACACAATCAACAGACGGCACCGGTTTTGGTGAGTGTTCGTTACCACTGGGGGCATGTGTTTGGAACTTCGAGGGCGGTAACAGATCTGCCAGTGGAGGTAGCTACAACCCTGTCATGTCTTTTTCAGGTATTCCGTCTTTGCTAGGATTGGACAAGCTGGACAAATAGACAATGGTTTCTACTTGCTCCAGGCAAATACGGCATTTATCATCTGGGAAATTTTGAGAACCGCTTTATCATAATGTTCGTGTTCTCAAGGTCTGATCTTGGGAAGCTATTACAAGTGCTTTCCGATTCTGCTTCTTCTTCCCAGTTTAAGCCACATAATGTTGATCTTTATTTTAGCTTGCATCTTTTCCTTCTTTTTAGGTATTGTCCGTGGAGTGTTTTGGTCTCTCCCCGATTTCTTTAACATTTTTTGTGTTTCACACTTCATGTTTTAGCATCATCAGAAGTCAGGGTTCATGTGTTTATTTCCGACAGTGGGTCTTGCCTAGTTTTCTTCCATTCTTCGGTCAGATTTCATGACCTTCCCATTAGTGGGGTCGATCTTGATGGTTGCTACGTACTTTCCCATCCGATTATTGCTTGTGCCAGGAGGCCTCAATTTGTCCTGAGCATCTTTCCTCCTCTCCTTACGTGACACATAAAGGCTATTATATAGCTCGAGGGTGCTGATACTGTTTTGTCGTATTGTCGTTTGACTGGCAAGCTTCTTTGAGTCTAGGGTAGGTCTCATATCTGGGTTCCGCTCTCTCCATACCTTGAAAACTTCTATTTCTGGGCCCCCCATTTTTCGCTTTGCATATTAAAAGCACCACATCACCTCCTTTAATTCATCCCGGGTCCATCTCTGACGATGGCTTCGAGCTACTGCCGGCTCTGGTCTCTGGGACTAACATCCGTGGGATGGCCAGACGTCGACAAGGTGACATTAGCTCGGTTTCTTCTGAGCAGGTATGGGACATTGGTAGAACAAGGCACGTTAAGGTTCATTACATTCCTTGCATTATTATTATTATATTATTATTATTTGTATAATTGTTATCTGCTAATTCTCTGGTAAAACGTTTGAAGTCGATATAAAATCATCTCCAGGTTGTAACCAGTTACTTAAAGGGCAGATCCGCATGGATGCCTCTACAATATTTTGCACAAAATGGTTCCCAAAAAGAAGTTTTCTTTCATTACCCAGTCTATTGCATGACTTAAACTTCCGACAAACGCCTTTCATAAGTTTGCGGAACTAAGTGCAGAGCTCCAAAAAACTATCGCCATGCATTGTGTTTCACCTCGCACATCCAGCTGATCTCGTTGTCTAAACTCTTGTTTTTAAGACGTATCTCTCTGACAACCTTCAGATCGCGTGCCACAAAACCGTCGACAAGAATACACCAAATACTGAATAACATATTTTTTTTCTTTGCTGCGATCGTGCGATTAATATGGATTTGTTGACCTTACATAATTGGTACCCTTGTGTAATGCCCTTTCATGTGGTCTCGTTCTGTTCGGACAAGCAAGCTGTTCATTACAATTTATTTATTTATTTATTTACATATGCGCATCGCATTATGTCTACTCTATTCGAACAATATTTGACTATTTTATTGTAATTACAGAATACGTTCAGATCATACGAACCTATAATTCTTAGAAATACACGCAACGGCGCGATCGCCCGATCACGCCATTTAGGAACCCGCCGCTCACAGATATAAGCAGTTAGAACGTTCCAGACAATTTGCTACTTCATAAATTAAATTGAACAACATATGCCATAAAGCTCACAATTCAAAATGCTATTTTTTGCAATCTGCTTTATTTCATATAAAAAATGATATCCAGCCGTACGCCAATTGGTCCAGCGCGCTTTAGGCGCGCGAAATTTTACCCCACTGGTGCTGACAATTCACGCCGGCAGGCAGTCGAACCAAAGCCTTTGTCACAAGCAGGGGGGAGACGTACGATGCTCGGCTCCTTGCATTATTTTCTGTATAACAATCTTAAATGCACGAATGCAAGTTTCTTTCCTACAAAGAGCTAATCTGTGCAGTGTATTTGAAGTGTACTGTAACCAATTACTGCCAGCCTAATTGTTCATCATGAACGTATTATGTATCAACTTTTTGTGAATTACAGATTTGTGTCGGAATTTTTGTGAATACCACATTTCATGTCAAGCAATGGCTGGTTTCAGTATTTGGCAGTTTTCAAGAATGACTGACTTTTGAGCGTTTGGAATAATTGTGTGAGAAACGATTTCAAAAAATCACAGTTGCTGTAATTACAAGACCAATTGCTATTATTACAATTGGTATAATCTCAACGAACGAAGTTTATACGTTTCGGTATATTCTATTGAAATGTGAATGCACTTCGAAATTTTTCTGTTTATGCTTTATTGATATGGTCTACAGGTTTGTATAACTTCAGTGATAGAATGTCTGCTTTATTTGCCAGAATCGTTTGATCAGTATGTATTGGAAGATCGTGATACATTGTGTACTGAATACTTTCAATGCCGGGTTTTGGTTTGTAATATTATTATTATTACTATTATTATCATAATAATTGAAAGCCGTCCATCCACTTACCACGTGCCAGGCCCCTGCGTAGGCCAGCGCTGTCGCCAGCAGCGCCGCCCAGATGTGCGCGGCGAACGGGCGAAGCGGCAGCGACCACGCGGGCAGCGGCGCCGCGCGCGGCACGATGATGACGTACTTCACGCTGACGGACGCCGCGCTCAGCAGGTCCAAGGCATGGGGCGCACGGCGGCCCACGTCATGGGCGAGAAGCCCAGCCGCCCCCGCGCCAGCTCCTTCGCGATGCGCACCAGCACCCACGTCAGGTACCACGCGCCTTTCTGCGACAGCCCAAGGAGCATGGCAGTCATTTTTTCTATTTCCGTCAAATAAGTGTGAGGAGAAATATTATAATTAAAGGGCTTCGAGCACAAAGGATATAACGCCCCAGCTAAATTTTTCTAGGGTGGCCGCTGGGTTTCGCGAGTAGAGGGGGAAGCTGAAAGTGGTGGAGAGAGAACCTGGAGGAGGGCGCTCGCTCGCGGCTGGCTAGTCTGCCCATACCAAAAACATTAGCGTACCACACCCCACGTGCTAGCGGACTTCTTTGGAAATTAATTTTCTGTAGGGTCTTCGCTCGGTGGTGGAGAAACACCAAATTCACGGGATGGCCTAGCTCTGGCCTCGTCATTCATATCTTTTCCACGGTCACTGATACCCGTTTCCACATTATCATAAGTACGAGTACACGTACCTAATTATAAATGTCTTTACTATCGTTCGCGTCGTTTTCCTCCAAAAATAACAATTTATTAATATGATGCTGTTCGTACAAGCAAGCAAAACCTTCTAATTATGCGCATCACATATGTCTAAGTTAATTGTACAACTTTTATTTCCTTTTTGGTATTTATTCAGTTACGAAGCGTTAGCCGAAGCCTCGCAATTTCCCAGAACCGACCGCCACCGATGCCCACATCACCTCATTCTGAGAACTATTGCAGCGAATCTAAATTGTACGCAGTTTCTTCATGCGTTATTAACTTAACCGCACAAGGCACTATAATTTTGAACACTTAATAACTTGCATTTTTATGTTATTCGGTTAATTAATAACAAGGTTCAACCTTCCTTGCAATAGAATATACACGCCGATTGGCTGCTTTTCAGTTCTGGCGCGAACGCCATATTCCTCACGCCGGCCGGCGCATCCTGGACAAGTGAGTTGAGTGCCATGATGCACACACGTATGTCGTGCGCGCGCTCTCTTCATACGTAACATGCAATTCATACGCGTATGCAAGATTCTCAGCTTTTTTCTCTATTGCTTAGTGTCATACTACAACTACAATGTAATATATGTCGTTACAACATTTAAATGTGTACCGCTTACTCCACACGTAACGTGCAATATATACATGTGCAAGACTCCAGTTTCTTATCTATTGTTCAAACTTATACGACAAACTGCTCAAAACCATTAGGTATGTTAAATGGAACTCTGTTATTTCAAGTTAACTGCTGTATGTAAATCACAAACTGCATTTTAAGTGTACTTAATCCATGTTCTTCTACTGTTATTCCTAACAATGAACTTACACCGTTACCCTTTGACCAAGTACTTCTACGCAGTTCTATGGTGTAGCAATATTCGTGCTATGAATATTGTTTCATGTGTTTGCCTTCAACAAAATAGCTGTGTTTTTTATATTCAATTCAACGTTTAATTTCTGGTGTGATAATATTGCTACACCATATTAAGTGCGCTCTGCATAACGGTGATGTGATTACTGGTTCTATTATGAGATTCCTGTATGCAAGATACGTGATCTTATCTGTCACGTGTGATGACATCGCCGTAGGTCAACTAACTCCCTCCATAACTTCAGCCTGCGAATGCACTATTGTTTCTGCCAGTGAACAGCGGACATCTACAAAGATGTATTAGCGTTTGTATTCATCAGTACAATGTTTATTTACATTACAACAGCCTCACTATTCACTCAAGCAAAATTTTTAGTCTTATATGTGTCAAGAAATTCAATCAACAGTTTTTAATGGCTCAATTTAACTTGTACTAATTTTTATGTCTATGATTAAGAAGTGTAATATTATTTAGTTCCTTGCAAGGTGTCATGTAATTCTTGTATGGCAAATTCTAATGCAATTATATGTATTCATTCTACATGTTTCCAATTTCATTTGTGTTAATGACAGCACCTGAAGGTATTTTCAGGAACGCGAGACTTGTGACTTGTGTGGTAAGAATCAATTCACCGGTGGTCCGCCATATAGCAACCAGGGGATGTAGGTGATAGTGCAATTTATTAATCTCACGTACAGACTGCTAACTACAACGCGCCGATCCTACAGGTTCATTAAATCATTGTGCGGCAAATCACACTCTCATTAAAACTGACGATAACAGGTTCTACGACCTGTCTCTTCTTCTCTTTATTAGGCGTAGAAAACGAACACGTTTCTCCCAATTGAATAGAATTAATTTCCTTATTAATTACTTTAATAAATATTCAATTACTTTAATAAATAATTAATTACTTTAATTTAATTACTTTTGCAACGACTTCACGCCTCTGACTGAAGAACGTCCTTATTCAAGTTGCTTTGAACAGGATACATTGTAATTATCACAACAAAATAATAATCACTTAATCAGAACTTCATACAAATAGCTGCACTCTTTCAGGGAAATGCAACTGAAAACTGGCACTTTGTGGAGACGAATAGTCAGGGTCAATGTTTACTCAACTGAAGTAGGGCTGTTGAATTGAATTGAAGCCTTATTTTACGTGGCGAGACTCAGGCCATGAGGACTGCTCTTCCATCTGACCACGCAAATTTCGCTACGCTCCTTTCAGCAACAAACGGAGAAAGAAGGTATTATCTCGGGCGTCGAAACAGGCGATTTGAATTTAGCTCAGAGGCTTCATTTAGGCTTGAGGATATTTTTACATGCAAGTAAATCTACTAATATGGAACAGCCGGCTTTACTTCCCCTCCGAAGGAAGGAGTACGAAGGATTTTTTCGCCCTTAAAAATCCACGGATTCGATCGGGTTTGAACCCGCGAGCTTGGGTATAGCAGTCCGTTACGCTAACCGCTACATCATCGCCGCCGGTTCGCAGGCTGTTAACACGTCCTGGGAAGGGACGCGCTCCCCCCTAAAGCAATAGGTTTAAGGAATGGAATCTTCCGGCAGCTCTGAGCCCTCAACCTTGAGCGGCCAAGCTAAAATAATTTCACTGTATCTTAGGGTCAGACTGACGTACAGTAGTGTTCAATGAAACCGCATCGCGTAAAGTAAATGGGTATTCTGTATTTTCTGTGTTTTGAAAATCTTTCAAATTTTAAGCACAAATTAGTAGAAATTAGTAATCACATATTTTATGTGGATTATTAGATGTTTCAGATTCTATTTTCTTCATAACTCACTCACTTTTTGCAAATCAGGTGGTATATTTTCAGGATTTTTATTGCAGATTAAAATTGTGAGCAAAGTTGTGTATTTTTTTGCTCTACTGTAGCTACACACACGATGTATTTGGGGGCTGATAAATATGACAGCTTGTCCATTCCTTTGAGTCTAATAGATATTTAATTTTTGTAGATTCGTCAAGTCCTGAGTTCTATACTAGCATACCTAGTGATACGTTTGTTTGCTCCTAAGATGCAGAAATAAGTTCTGATACTGGTAGCGGTTGTAAATAAAATGTTATAAAAATCGTAAAAGATGCAGTTACGTCATTGTAAGTGCGGTTTTGAGAAAATCGAGTTTCAAGTTGAGTGACTATAGAAATGGCTATGGAAGGTATCTTCTTTCCACCGCTAGAACGCGGCATCTGTTTGAGGTATTGAAAAACAATCTGTTCACATAATAAAATGGATTTTCTACGTTGTACTCCTACCCCTAACTCAAAATTTGCCAAAAATGCACTTGGACTATCCCTTGGACTCAGAACCCCTCAATTAATGAAGTGAATTATAAGACAATGGCAAAATAAAATAAAACAATAAATAAAGAGAAAATTATTTCTTAACTGGAACTGCAGGGGCAGAAGAGAAAGTTAAAGAAACACACCAAAAAATGACAGTAACTTTAAATTGCCATTAAATGAGTTTGAAGTAAAGATAGTCATTAATGAAGATATTAGCAAGAAATGTAATGACAAAAATTTAATAAAGCAATAGATGAATTAAAAATATTTTGATGATTAGATTTGAAGTTTAAAAAGGCTAACTAGCCATACTTACAAAAAAAGTTAAAATGTGTAAATACTGGAAAAGATAATAAATTCTTTCATTGGGATTTTTATAGGCTTACATGTCTACAATTGTAGTACTTTACTGGAGACAACGGAGGACCTTCAACTAGCGAATTCATTATTCGAGTGGTAATGCATTACTCTGAGCATGGGTTCCCAATCTGTGGGCCGCCGTTTGCATATTAGTGGGCCAAAGAACGATCAACAAGACGTCAACAAGACCACATAAATAACGTGAAATTACCATCAAATATAAGAAGACTTGTTAATTGATCTATCACGTGGCCGGACTCTAAAATCATTTTTTAAAGCAACATCATTGCTCTCCTTCTAGGCTTCGGAAACAATGTCCATGAATTGCTACACTTGCACTGACACATTTGATGGGGATCTCCGCCATTTTGCCTTGGGAACGTAGGCCTTGGGAACACAATAGGTGGTTCTCACACACAAACAGGTTAGAAATCGCTGGTCTAGTACTATGAGAGGTGGTATTTGCTTCTGTGGTCCGATGGGATTGCTCATGATGAGATTCGCTGTCGGCGTCAGGTGAGGTTTTTGACAACTGCTAAATATTTGGGTAGAGGCCGAGCGTTTGTGACTCCTCCGGACCATCTAAAGATGTATTGGGTCCATATACTCTACGTTCTTACTAGGACAAGGGGCTCTCCATTGTTTGGTAACGATTTTGAAGCTTCGAGAAAGTCTAGAGTTGCAATTTATGTTTCTTTTTATATTGTAACGATTGGAACAGGTACCAGTCGTCACAGACGTCCCGGCTGTCGTGAAGACGTTTAAATGCGCGGGCCAGACGGGCGGGCGGCGATCAGCGGTGGCGCGAGCGCGGCCTGGTATCGTATGGCCGCGACCATTGCGCGGGTCAGCCGCACCGAGAATGGGGTGAAAGGCAGGACCGTAGGGCGAGACGCAGGTTCCCTCCCCTCTCGAAAGGGGGTTCGCATAAATAAGGCGAATTCGCTTCCTCTTGACCAGATCACTGGTGTGAACAGTTACTTCTTGACCAGAACGGACAGTGATTAGCTTCGATAGTGAGGTCGCCATTTTCTGCAGCGAGAGTGATTAGGTATACGGATCAGAAAGAGTTAATTTTCGTGTGAAAATCGAGTGAAGTTTGATCGGTGGAGCTACAGTAGAGACTCTTGAATCAGTAGCAAAGTTCAACGAAAATTAATAGACGACATATGCAAATTCGGTGACGTTTATTGAACTGAGTAAGAATGCCGTAACAAATTGACTAGATTCGATAGAGGGCCAGAAGCGACTATAGGAAACAGGAAAAAGCACAAATTTCCAGAAGTGCACGAACTTTGAATACGCGTGCGTGATCCAGCACGAAAGAAGACGAAGAGGACGTGAGAAGGGCGTGGTATTGGTGAGGAAGACAAGAACGGGAGAAGGACGTGGTAAATTCCTGTCGCAAAAGTACGAGAGAAGGGCGTGGACGTACGAGGAACGAACGGGAGAAGGGATTGGTTACAAGTTGCCGGGGGAACGACGCAGGACGAGACGAGCAACGGAGCTTTCCGAGACCAGCGGGCGGCGGCGGAGAAGTCGGCAGCTGCGCTCAGCAGCGCGCGCCAAGGGCACGTCGGGTACCCAGACGTTGGCGTTGTGGTAAGACCCACGCGCCTTCAAGGTAACCAAACCAATTTACAGTGAAGTTCAAAGCATAGGACAGCCGTGCGGATTACCGTTAGGTATTGTGAGAAAACGGAACTGTGGAAAGAATTGTGTCGAAACGTAAGAATTATTTAGGCGAAGGAAAGTAACGTAAAATTGAGAGTAGGACAGAGTCTAAAGAAAGTTGATGTATTGTATTTCATGAAGCCTTGTAACTTCAATAACACTCGTGCTTGAAAATTTGATTGTGAATTGTTAACCAACAATTGCCTATTGTGTTTTATACAGAGAGTAATTTAAAGGAAAGATTTCGTGCAGATTGATAATTGCAGAAGTATTTTTTTGTAAATTCAATGAATTAATAGGGTTGTACATAAATGTGTGATTTGATTTGTTTGGAGATTAATAGGCAAAGTGTTACTAAATCTTAAAAGGATCAAATATTCATGAGTAGCAAATATTATTATAGTAGGCAAATATTATTATAAAATTAAAGGTAACAACCGTGCACGGAATTAAACAGGGATGATATTTATTTTAATTAAAAGATTCGAAAGAACCAAGTGTTCGATTAATTTAAGTACAATTTTGCCAGGTTTGATTTTGATGTTATTTCTTTTTTTTCATCGTTTGTCTCTGTATTATAAGTCCAGAATATATGACCAATGAATTGAATTGTATTTGGGGTTTACTTTCTCACACCCAAGATAGTGCCCCTGAGATGACAAAGCTCGTAAGGGCATTCAAACTACGCCGTTAATTATTATCGATAATTAGGAAAGGAGAGGCGTTAGAATATCGTGGGGAGTAGGATAATCTTTACAGTAATTTAAAATATTTTAAAAAAGTGCACATCCCCCTTCACCTACCGGTAAACTGTGTTGTAAATTAACGTCCTCCCATCGGGCTTTTTCATTTAGTACAAAAGGTAATATTTACTCACACCTTGGCGAGTTTCATTGAGTTCCGGAGGAAGGTGCCACTGGAGATTAAACTTCCGAGCCAACTCCACCATCAACTGACTCTTGGATCCCGCGAACCGCACGACGGCGCCCGTTCACGAGTAAGTCCTCCTCCAGGTAGTCGCTGAACCAAGGGAAGCAGGTTGGCACCCCGGCACCGCGGAGGTCGTGCGTGAGGCGGTGGGGCGAAGGCCGCGAAGAGCGGCGCCCGGCCGCGACCCGCGGGCGCCGCCCACCACCGGAACAGACGGCCGTCCGGCACCAGCGGGTCCAGCGCGAAGCCACGCCAGCTGCGGGTGGCAGCCGCACACGCGCACGTTTCTTTGTTTTACGAATTCTCAGGATTGAGCAATATACTTTAAATTTAGTATTTAAATGCTTCGCCAAAATACTTTGTAAAAAGGATTTAAATAAATACTCAAAACACGTTATGTTTTTGAATTGCAAAATCCATACGTATTTAAAAATACTTCAAGTACTTCCATACTTCATCCATCCATACTTCCATCCATACTTCAAGTACTCAAAATACAGTAAATATAAGAATTTTTAATTATATATTTTACTGCAATAATATATTGTAATTGACACTTATAATAAATTAGTAATTCACACATAAATTTCTGAAAAATAATTAAAAATTTCAAATATAAAACACTGACTTATATTCTCAAAATCACTATTGCCTATACTTTCACGCCAAATATAAAATTATATAAAATATATGCCTAACTCATATAAATGGAATTTCCTTTTAAAATGACTAGTTTTTAAACAGATCAGATAATAAACCCCAGTTGGCAAATGTATAAAAACCCGCAAAAACTGTTATTAAACTGGTGCTGATGAATATAAACTGGAGTTATGAGAAATAAATGCTTTTTTATTGTCGGATAATTGTCCAGCATTTTCAGTGATTTACATTTATCATTTAAAAACTAAAGAGAATTAAAGTTTAACAGCTGAAAGGAACTTTTACTTTTGTTTCAATGAGGTTCATTTAGTAGCAGAATCAAACAAAAAGAAACTATCCTCTTCATCTTCTTCATCTGTATTTAAAGTATTTTAAGAATTTCTTTTTTTAAATACACCAATTTAATGTATTTAAATATATCTCTAAATACATGTTCAAAAACCAAAAACACAGTTTCTCAAATACAAAATGTATTTAAAATACGTACTTCAAATACAAGTTTTTAAATACTGCCCCAACCCTACGAATTCTTTACTGTTACGTCCATTTAAACGCAACCAAAAGAGGTACGAAAAGTCGTTTAATACTTTGATCTAAACATAGAGCCCATTGGCGTTTAATGAGCTCTCACGGTTTAATACAATCGGGAGCTTATACCTCACTGCTGAAGAGACGTTTAAGCTCCCAATTCGATGACAGCGTCACAGTTATTAAACGCAAACGGACTCTGTTTAAATCGAAGTATAAAGTCTACCGTTCGTTGGACCCGATTTACACCCTTTTGACGGATTGTTTCTGAGATTTTGCTGAAGCGCGCATGCGCAGTTCGGCTTCTGGAACTTCAGAAGCCGGTCATGCGTGCTTTCGCAAAAACTCTGGAATCGTCCGTCAAAAGGAAGCGTTAAATCGTGTGTTAAGGTTCTCATCTACTCAAAGGAGGTAAATCCATAACTATTATTGCTTTCAATTCAGTCGTGGTAAATCTATAGTAATTAACCAAAAGTGCAAAAAATATGTTTTAATTGGAATTTATCTTTAAAAACAGAGTACTTTGCCCTGTATCTCATATCTCGGGGAATAATTACACCATTGAATATGCTAATGGTATTTTTCGCAGAACACTTTTTCAATTATATTTGTATTTTATTTTGTAAACCTCAAAATTTGCAATTTATGTAATACTTAGTTTTATTGTACCCTCTTTAATATTTTTTCTTCGATATTTTTTAAAATATTTTTAAATTTTTCAAGCGGAAAATATCCTCACATTTTAAGGGTTGCTTAATGAGTTTATTTGACTTAAAAAAGACTATAGCATATACCATAAATAGCTTTTATGGTAAAGAAGTTTTATGGTTTTCCTTCGTCAGGATTCATGAATTCGAATCTCACAAAGTCCTATGAAGATTAGAGTTTCCAGGTGTTGCAGTACAAAGGTGTTAATGATACGCAGTCGCGCAAAAAATTGCAAATATTTCGAAAACTAAAAACTTGGATGAAAAGTAATGCGTCAGTAAATTCCAAGGAAATGGATTTCGAAAAAATCGAGGAAAATGATTTTTTTTTTCATTTTAATCAACTTTTGAGTAAAAGAGTACCTCAAGAACAAGAGGGACAAATCAGTTGTAGGTAAATATGGCATATGCATATTCCACTTATTCCAAAACATTTTTCTTATTAATGATATTTTTTTCTTATAAGGGGACGGTATTCTTGTACGAAATAGTAAATTACGTTATAAGGTCGTAAAATGTTACATTACGAGTGAGATGTAGCAGAGGCGACGTTAGGAACCGAGGCTGGAGGTTTTGAACGAATAAAGGTATATTTGTACCTGTCTATCATAACAAGTTTTCTTCTATGCCATGTCGCATTTACTTTCTTTTATTTCATTTTTATTCCAATATTTCACGATGCACAAATGCCAATAAAGAATTGCCCATGGTACCAGAATCCCCTAGAATCTTGATATCTATGGACGCATTTGCACTGCTCTGAACTTTTTAAAGTGGAATTGAAAGATAGATGTTTCCAAAATCTTGATATGAGATTTTATTACGGAACACTGTGCCATAAAGTCCCACTTTCCGGCTTGCTTTGAGGCACAGAGGCAACGGAAAAGCGATATAGTATGAAATAAAGTATTGAAAGACACATGGCCTACACCATAAATAACGGACTTGGATGCTTATACACTTCGACTAACGCCTCGGTGTACAACTTCAACAGAGTCCGTTTTGCTGATTATCAGCCTAATGATGTTAATAACCATTAATGAGGAAACGACTTTTTGAGCAGCAAGAATGCCGACCATCATCCATTATACGCGCCTGGAACTCGGTTCGCAAATAAAGTTTACCTGTAGACAATGTTCTAGAAAATGGACGAGTTGTTTGTGATTTGTGTGCCATCCATTTCAACGTTGAGGCTGGACCATTTGCACTTCCAATATAAATTTTACATTCCACTGCATGTCGAACATGGTATCGATTTTCTCATTTATCACAAGCTCAGTTCTCAGTGTCTAACGTCCTACCTCCAGTGCCTGCGTGACTTCTCGAGGAACAACATTCCGCGAAAGGACTGGTGGCGTGTCCACAGTTTGTGCAGCGTGTGAATGGCCAAGTTCTCTTCCTCCGTTGCCGCTTTTCCACTGACGGTGTCATTCTTAGTAACTGTGATGGTGATGGGGACTGTAGAATACAGCTGCAAATCTCTTCTCATCTTGTTTGTGAGATACTGAAGTCATAAAGCGAACATCTTAAGTTCGAGAAGAAGAATAAAATTCAATTTATATTTTAGAAATATCTTATTTAATTTATGAGCATTGTTTGATTTTTTGTGCAAAATGGTTGGTGATACTTATGATTCATTTATTTCAATAAATGCTCGAAAATTATGGCAACCCATGATTATCAGTTTCACTTCTATTTGGTGTTTAATCTTGGAGGAGATTTCGTGATATTTTTAACGGATTCAAATTTTAAAGAATTCAAATTATCTATTAATGGGATTCAAATTAGAAAATTTGAATTCTATAATGTGACTGAATATCCCGAAAACAACTGTCCTACGTACGGACTAACCCTCTAAATTTATGATGTAATGAAAGTTTACGAATGTCGTATTTGTTTAAAAAAAATTCTTTTTTCGATATAAGGAATCCAGTTTGTCGCCGAACCCTCCAAATGAATTATTTGAAGTATGGTGTAATGGTCGCAGTTTTACATGATCCTCTAACCAACATGGTGTGGTCTTGGAGTAAACCACAGTAGTTGTTTGATTTACTCATTGGTTTTTAGGACGCGTCAACTGCTCAGGTCATTAGTCCCGTAAGTGTAGTATATGTTTTATCACTGGAGTTGGTGGTGCTTCTCCCCCGCTGGATGGCGAAATCGGGCGCCGACCTACTCTCGCCTTGCGGGTTTTTTCCCCAACTAGGTATTTCGCACTAGCGGGCCAAGCTAAGCTCCCGACTGGTCTCCTGGCTGTGTGGTAGTGTGGTACATACAAATGTGTGTAAGTAAGGGGTGAGAATAGAACAAGGAAGATGAAGGAAAGATCGCGTTCGTTTTGTGAGGGTTATGCTCCGGTAATCTTCAGGTGTTTATAAGAGAAACCACGAAAAACTACCGATCAGAGCAACCGGCCGCTATAATTCTCCTCCAGACACCGACTGAATTCGTCCTTAGCTAGTGTCGAAAATCCTGTTACCGTCGGGACTCAAAAACCCTAGGACTTCCCTGTCAGATGCACTGCAGTGACATCAATTGATGCACTGAGCTTCTAAGCCGGTTTAACCACAGTGGTGAGGTCACGACGGTGGCATGATTTTCGACACTAGCTTGTCAGCTAGGTCGAATTTAGTCGCTGTCTGGAGAATTCTAGCGGCCGGCTTCTCTGATCGGTAGTTTTCCGTGGTTTTTCCGATCAACGCCAGGCGAATACCGGAGCAGTACCCTAACAAACGGGCCACGGACCGCGCGCGATCTTTCCTTCCTCTTCCTTGTCCTAGCCTCTCCCTCTTACACAAACACTTACACTAACATGCACTACACTACCACACATGCCGGGAGACCGGTCGGGAGCTTACAACTTGTCCCGGCTGGGCGGTGCCCCGCTGGTGGGAGATATCTGGTTGAGGGGAAACCCTGCTAGTTGACGGTATGTCGGCGCCGGATCTCGCCATCCAGCGGGGAAACGATCACCGGCACCTCCCAAGGAAAACACGCATTACACTTACGGGATTAATGACCTCTGTAGTTGACGCGCCCGGAATCACAAATCAATCAATCAATCACAGTGGTGAGTCTGCGCTGCTTCGCCAGTACCCTCAAACGCCCGGTCGACCACAGCGTCCTGGTGTCTCGGCGCAGGAAGTCGATGACCCTGCGAAAGCCGCGCGCGGCCAGCACGTACCCGCGCTGGCCCCTCCAGCCAGACGGGAGCGACGCCGAGCAGCGACTCTCGCGGCGCGCGCCACAGCAGGCAGCGGCGCCCGCGCCAGCGCGTGCAGAGGGCGCAGCCAGCGCGCGCCGTCGCCCAGTGTCCACCCCCGCCACGCCCCGCCCCCGCGCGCGCCCGCACACGCCCACGGCCGCGCCCGCGGGCGGCACGGGCGGCCACGGGGGCGGCGACGGCGCGGCCGCGGCGCGCAGGGCTGGCTGCGGGCGCGGAAGGGAGGTTGGAGTTGTGCACGGGGAGGATCAATCAAGCTGGGTGCGAGTCTCCAAGCGCGGGGTCGAAAACTAGAGAGAGGTCCACCAATCAGTGGCGCGATGTTCAAAATTGCTTTCGCTATGAAAGTTCGTTATACAGTTAAACTTTCATAATGTGGAATCTCAAGAGACCAGTATTTTTTTCGAATTAGACGAGATTCCGCATTATGCAATGTAATACTGTAGAATATATGTTTTCCAGGATCGCCATTTATGTTCACATTACACAGATTTCCTCATTATACACGTTCCGTATTGAGCATGTTTTACTTTATAAGATTCCCCCTCATATGTTCATTATCAAACAGTGATCATCTTCGGTCCTTCGTACCTTCCATTGATCCATTATTTCGTACTTTCGGATACGTTAACTGCAATGGGCATTAGACCCATAAGCTCACTGCATGTTTTTATCACGCGAAGTGGCGGTGTTCATTTTCCGCTGGTTGGCGAGTACCGGTGTTGACACACGTCGGCTTGCGGGGGTTTCCCCAGCCAGGTATCTCCCATCAAAGAGGCACCGCCCCAGCCGCGACAAGCTTTAAGCTGCCGACTGATCTCCCGGCATGTACGGTAGAGTAGAGCATGTGAGTGTAAGTCTGTATGTAAGTAAGGGTGAAGATGGGGCAGGAAGAGGAGGAAAGATCTCGCGCGGTCCGTCGCCTGTATCTTAGGGTACTGCTCCAGCATTCTTCAGGTATTGATCGGAGAATTCAACCAAGCGTCTGAATTCAACCTCGTGCTAGCGTGCTATATGCTAGTGCCGAAAATCCTGCCAATGTCGAGACTCGAACTCTAGGAACTCCCGGTCAGAGGCACCGCAATGACGTCAATTGATACCCTGGGCCACCTCAGCCGATACATGCCCTGGAAGTTTGTAACATTTATTCCGTGCCTTTATTATTGTTCACAGTGGTTTATAATTTGATATGTGTCGTATGTATCTCAGAAGACCAGCATGAATGCAACGGTACCTTGTAAAATGGATATGGATGGAATACACTTGGAAATCTGGCGAAACATGGAGACTGTACAGTGGAATAAAGATACGCATATTTATAGCAACTCCCTAATCACATTATGGCTCGTTTCTGCTTCGTACAAAATGGAGTCGACTTCACCTTGTGGGGACTCCCTCGCTGCCGCGTGGACGGTGATGTAGCCGCTTGCCCCAGCAGCAGGGTCTGAAGCAGGGCCATCACCATCAGCACCTCTGCGGCGCTGCAGGGTCCTCCGCGCGCCAGCCGCTGCCCGTGCACCTTCTGCATCGAGAGGCCAGCGAGTCTTCACCGTACACCAACCTAATCGCACCATCATTCATTCGCAATGGAGTGACTAACTTCGTAGGCAGATATAGAGATAATTGCTGTAATTCAGGTCGCATCAGTCTCGTTGGAATACTAGCGACCTCAAAAACAGATACATTACATAGTGATTACATGATATATTTACAATAAACTGTTAACTTCAATAAATATCGATTGTAATAATCCTCTCCCTTTGTCTTACGACTTCGTTCTGTCGAAAGCGCTTCTCAAATTTCCTTTGGAATCGAATAATATTTCATCCAAAAATCCTTTGGAATTTTTTATAATATTTTGTTTAATCTTAAATATTTCTTGTATCTTCCTTTCGCTTGCTACTTTTCACATTGTTGCAACTACCTAGTGTTGTTTCAGCCTTCTCATTATATTTCATCGGAATTCGATCTATCTTATCCATAACGCTAGTAAGGTATAAATAAGAAAATGTAAAAAAAATAATTTTGTCTCTGTGAATTTTAGATTTCGAAAACGTTGGTACCAAGATTCCTGCAGGGCAAAGGCTAAAAAAATATGTCAACAGCATGTCACAAGAGAGCTAATATTTAAAATATAATTTCGAATTAAGTCCCCAGATGGTGAATGTGAATAACTGTAAAGTCGTAAGTAAACACCCAAATTCATTTTTTGCTTGACAGCATGTGCTAAAAGCATCGTGTTACGAAATCGTAGAATGCATTGATTCACAAAAATGGTACGATTCCAGTTATACTCGTTCACTTTACATTTTCAGGCGGAGCGCTGCGATCTGTTTACTTGAGGTCACAGCCAACTGAATGGGAAACGCGCGTTTGCAGTAGATACTGACCGTTTAATATGATATAGATGGCTGTGAGCAGCACACACAACCCCGGCGGGGCAAGAATATAACCATGAAGCAGTAGATAAGTGCAAAGAAGAAATAAAAATATTGTAGGTGAATGTTGTGAAGAGCGTGTGGTGTGATCCATTTTATTTTATATTACCTTAATCATTTAAGGGCGCGACTCCAGCTCACTCTCAGAAAGTCATAATTCGTCAGCTGTGTCCGTAGCGCTTGTGCTGCCTTCGGAGACAGCTGATTGGTCAGACGCTGATTGACATCGGGACCATTCGTGTATTCTCGATTGTGTGTTTGGGCCTTCACTTTCAAAACAACATTAGTTCCTAATTCTGCTGTCTGCAAATGTACAGTGAACGAGTAATAATAATGTAAAGTGTGTCTGAACCAAAACGAAGATATGCATGGCGAGTTCGGTATTATTTATTAAAGCGATCCATAACGAATCGAAGATTTAGCACCGACCTACACGTCCGTTTGCGGAGAGTGTAAAGGAAGAGGCAGGGACCAGGACGAGGAAGGGGAGATCGCGCGATCCGTGGCATCTTTGTAATGCTTCGACATTCGCCTGCTGTTGATCGGAGCAACAACAAAAACTACCAATCAGAGCTACCTGCCAATAGAATACTCCTCCAAACAGCGGCTGAATTCGACCTATACTCCCTTTCTTACAACGTGGCGCATCAGAGCTGGTCTTCACGATGGAATGTCTCAAAGCATTTCGCGCCTTTCTCGGTCGTGCCGCTAGATGCCGCATGATTGCGACCGTGTCAAGCAGTGCAATGTGTCTAGCGGCACGATCGAAAAAGACGCGAAATGCCGCGAAATATTCCATCGTAAAGACAAACTGACGCGCCACGTTATAAAAACCGAAGTGTAGTTCTGTTGTTAGTGTCGAAAATTCGCCAATGTCGTGACTCGAATCGTAGGACCTTTCCTTTCAGGGACTTTGCAGTGGCAACAGTTGTTACTCTGAACCACCTCAGACGGTGGGCCCGAAAAAGTCAGAAAGAGAGAATATTTGATATTAGTTATTTATTTATTTGGGTGTTCAAATAAAGGGAGGTTTACGTGATATACTTCTGCCCTAAATGGTGATATTTTTGGCCATGTAATGAATGGATTTTTTTCTATAGTTACATTATTTCTCTGGTAATTTTAATTTCCTCTGTGCAAAGGAAGGAGGGTTCTGTTTTGTACCATGAATGCCTTCCAGCTTTATCTTGTGAACCCATAAATGTATATTAACGTCAAATTGGATATAATAATTTAAATGTAATAGTTTTCTCATCTTAATAATTAACAATGTTTTGTTTCTGACGACGATGTGTCTCAAGTTGCTTAAAAATCAATACGGCGGACACTACAAAGATGAATTGGTCGAGGGCTCAACACCAATTGATTTAATAGATATTAACTGTAGTTAGTTTTTTTCTATTTCTACATAGCATATACAAGACAGCACGACATTCATGGCATACACAAAGCAACCAGCATGGAAAGCAATTAGTGAAAGACTTCAAATGCCATGTTAAGTAGGGGCGACCATAAACAAAATTCAGGAAGCAAAGAACGGATAGAGGAAAATTCAATTTTGTGAGTAGGGCTATTGTTTACTGCAGAGATGCTCGTGGCTCTTCCCAAGTGCACGCAAGTAATGCCTTGACGAGTTCTCAAGAGCGGCAAGAATAAAGCGCAGTGAATTACAGCAAACGTTTTTCAGGAGAATGAAAAGGCATAAAAGTTCGAGCAAAGTATGATGCACTTTCTTATCGTTCATGTATAAATTCTGAGTACCGAAGGGACATGTCATAAAGTGAAGTGAAGAGATGGATACGGAATAGATAGGCACATTTTGTCTCTATTTACGCCTGTTTATTTGTGATTTCATTTTATTCCTTTATTTGTATTATATATTAGTTTTTTAAATATTTCCATGCAATTTTTAGTGTTTATTTGTACTGATATTGTTGTTGTTACTATTATTGTTATTATTATTATTATTATTATTTCTCTACATCACGAATAAAGATGTTATGACTCGGTTGAATAAAAATCTATCCCAAGTTGCAACCATCCTGAACCTACCTACGGAGCAGATATAGGAACTGTCGGTACCTCTACAATACTTTGCGCAAAATGTAAGCTGTTCCAAATAAAGCAATTTCTCCCACTTGGCCGTCCTTTTGAATGACCTGGGAGTTAAGAAAAGTTTTTACATAAATTTTGCGGTACAAATCACAGAGCTCCGATGACTATCGTGATAGGATAGGATGACCTATGCTTTACACCCCACATTCGGTTGATCTCGATTTCCAAGCTCTTGTATTTAAGACGTTTCTCTGCCTCCTTGGTTACGACGTTTTTATTTCAAGGCACAGCAACATCTACTAGTAGACACCGATTTTTCTCCTAATTCCGGATAACAATATCCGGTTTGTTTGCTGCTACCGTGCGATCCGTTTGAATTTGTTGGTCGTACAATATTGTTTATTGTTCGTACCACTTGGGCATGTGTTTGGAACTTCGAGAGCGGTACAAATCTGGCAGTGGAGGTAATTACACATCCTGTAGTGCTTTTTCAGGTATTCGATCTTTGATAGAATTGAACAAGTTGATATGCGCAAACAAGCGATATGATCAATAGTTTCTACATGTTCCTGGCAAATGCGGCATTATTATTGGGAAATTTTGAGAACCGATTTATCATAATGTTAGTAATTAATTTTAATAAACTGAACAGGCAAAAAATAGACTAGATATAGATATAAAAATTTGACAAAGGAATTGAATTATATAATAAATTACCATTAGAAATAAAAAAAACTGTGAACAAATAAAGAATTTAAAAGAAAAATTATAAAACAACATAAAAGTAGAAAATTCTTTTTCTAAATAGTTAATAGAGTATACTTATAGATGTAAGCAATGTATGTAAATATTTATCTTACGTAAAAATAGGCTAAATAAACAACATCTATCTATCTATAACTTTGTGCATTACTGGGAGGCAAGTGATTGCCCTGTAGTTCTTCGCCAAAGAGCTAGCTCTCGCTTTGGGTAGCAAATACGTGATGCCGCGTGTGAGCCATTTCGGGATATATAATAATAATAAATAATAATAATAATAATAATAATAATAATAATAATAATAATAATAAAAATGCCTTTATTAATGGCGAGGCTCAGGCCATAGGGCCTGCTCTTCCGCCTAACCACTCAGTCTACAATAATACAGAGAAATAATATTTTAAGAGGTGGAGGGCCAACTGTACATTTACATCTGGGAGAGCAAAACTAGGGACCACCCCGGCATACGCCTTAAGCGATTGAGTAAACCCAGAAAACCTCAATCAGGAGGGCGGCTAAAGGCCGAACATTTTAAGAACAAAGAGAGAAGTGAAAGAGAATGGAAATGCAGATGGAAATGAAGAAGAAAGGTCGAAAGAGAAAGAAGAAAGGAGAGAGACTAAAAGGGGGGACAACTGTACATTTATGACTGGGAGTGCAATACATAGGACCATCCCGGCGTTACGCCTTAAGCGATTGAGTAAACCCAGAAAAATCTCAATCAGGATGGCGGCTTAGGCCGAACATTAATAGAGCAGAATATATACACAGTAGAGAAAGAGAAGAGAAAGATGGTCGGAGGGGGGCGAGTCATAATGAAAAAATGGGGAAGTTTGTGAGCAAAGGGAAGGGAGAAGAAGCGAAGAAAAGGAGGAAGAAAAAGTAGGCGGAAGACGTGAAGTTATTCCAGAGACGTTACATCAAGGTACATTCGGTTTACATGAGCACTTTACATAAGTATAAAATCATTTTTAATACCAGAGGAGTACAATACATTATAGGCTAATAGTAACAATAATTTAAAATACAATATTGACAGTATTCAGGAACAATATAAAAGTATAGTAGGATCTTAACATCAAATTGTATTTACACCAATATGTTGCAGTAAAGATTATGATAATACAAAAATAGCTACGAGTATAAGTACGTTTATCTGGAATGTCGCTAGTCACTTTATGTATATTTTATTTAAACAATTCCATTAAGATACACTGAAAATTATATGATTGTATTAAATAATTTACAGGGGTTGATACAGAATGGAAGGTGAAGAGTCATTAGGTATGGGATGGAATTTTGAATTTAGAGAGTGCGGAAAGTACCAGCATTTAGAGGGTGCGGTGACCGGGTGCTTGGAGGTGGGAAAAGTCTGGAGATTGAAGGAGATGTTAACAGCCATTCTGCATGTCATTATTCCTTACCCATGTGGTTAATTCATTTTTGAATTTACGGAAGGGATTTGAATGTTTTAGGCTTGCTGGTAGTTTATTCCAGGCTCGGATAGCTGTAATGGTGAATGATCTACTGAACGAAGTAGTGTTGTGACGTGGTACACAAAGCAGTGCTGAATCACGAGCTCGATTTAATTTCAGAGGATTGAAGTTACTTATAAGGCGTGTTACATGTGTACCGTTTGAAATTTTATAAAGAAGAAGTAGAGAATGAAATAACCGCCTTTTGTCTAGAGTAAGCATTTGAAGTTTGTCAAAAAAGTCTGATACATGGTCGTATTTCCTTAAATCAAAAATAAACCGTACGCATGCGTTCTGAGTTACTTGAAGTTTACGTTGTAATTTAAATGCCATGTTGGTCAGAAGAAAGTCACAATAGTCGAAATGTGGCATAATAAGAGATTGATGAGAGTCTCACGTGTGCTAATTGGTAAAGTGTTCGTAGCGTTTCAGGGAATGCATTGAGGCAAAAACTTTATGGCAGGTTGAATCTACATGCGAGTTCCAACTGAGGGTGTTGTCGATAAGCACACCTAGGTTTTTGACTTCTGAACATCAAGGTAGAGCGGTGTCATTAATATAAATTTTAGGCAGAGCAGCAGATGAGATTTTATTCATAGTGCTTTTCGAACTGATAATCATGCACTGTGACTTATTTGGGTTTAACTGTAAGCCTAGGGACGCTGCCCAGCTGCTCAGTGTTATCAAATCTTCATTAATTTTTTGTGCGAGTGAGAAGAGGTGAGATGGGTGACCGCTTAGGTATATCTGAAGATCATCCGCATACATTTGATGACTGCAATATTTAAGCGCATTACCTACGTCATTTACATAGATTAAGAAGGCTAGTGGCCCTAACACAGTACCTTGAGCAACTCCGTGGTTTAGTACCAAGTCACTTGAGATGCGGCTACCGGATACCACTCTTTGGGTTCTTGAAGTTAAGTAATTGAGAAACCATGTACGTGTCTGCTGTGCAAATCCCATGATTTTTAGTTTTGCGAGCAAGATGTCATGATCTACGGAATCGAACGCTTTGCTGAAATCCAAAAGTAGCAAAATAGTTATTTACTGTTATCTATTGCTTTTCTGGCGTCTTCAATAACGTTTAGTAGCGCGGTTCCAGTATTCCTGCCGGAACGGAAGCCTGATTGCTGATCATTTAAAAGTGATTTTTTTTGGAGATACTGTTCAGTTTGCTTCCGGACGACTTTTTCGAGTACTTTAGAGATAGTTGGGAGTATGCTTATTGGGCAGTATTCAATAGTGTTTTTGTTTGATGCTGTTTTGGGAATAGGATGCACGAGCGCAGTCTTCCAAGATGAAGGGTATTTTCCGCTCATTAGTGAGAAATTTATTATTTCGGTAATGATTGGGTAAATCACATTAGGCTATTTTTTAGCAGTTTGGCATTGATACCATCGGAACCTGAAGCATTGATTGAGACTTTGAACGATCTTGATTACATCCTCATGTTCAACGGACGAAAAGAAAAATTCGTCTTTGTATATTGTTTCTGAGTTTTGGAGAAACGCGAGAGATTGCTTTTTCAAATTACTGTCAAATGAAGGAACGTTATTTATAAAACTATGATTTAGTGATTCTAAGGAGATTATACGTGTCAATTTGGGGATGAGATTTGCCTATTTCTAGACATTTCAGACTTTTCCAAATCGTTCTCGAGTCGCGGGTTCTGCCGAAAGTGGTGTGGTAGTATTTAATTTTAGCGTTGCGACATTTCTGCGTGACTAAATTTCTGAGCATTTTGTATTGTTTTTTAAGTAGTTCGCATTTAGTTTTCCGGAAAATAGCATGCACTGCATCTCTATCTTTCATTAAATTTCGAATTTCATCGGTTAACCATGGTGCAGGTGGACGAGTTACGCGCGCTATTTTTAAAGGCGCGTGCCGATCGTAGAGCTGTGTTACTAAGTTAGTGAAAATCGCAACTTTAGCGTCCAGCGATTCTTCTTGGACGCTTGGATTTCCTTTGGGTTTTATAACAGCCTTTGCTAGATGAGAATGTATTGCTGTTAATTTCTTAATCCAATAAATCTGGACCTTATCAATCCCGGGGGATTTTCAGTTTCCCATGTTCTTAATTGCTTGGCAGAGTTTCTCTTCGGAGAATACGTGAACATGTTTCACTGTTTCCACGAGTCCATCGGCAGCATTAACTTCAGATTGGAGCTAAGATGCGTCTTTGTTTTAGGATCTGATTTCCTCCCAGATTCCTGCCCAAAATGTTTCGACGTCATCTTTTGAACGAAGGGCAGTATTACCATTCGTTTTTTGAATTAGACTGCGATAGAATCTCTTCGCGAACGCGGACAGAAACAGATTTGTTTCAACCAACTGGTTCTGTACACGGAAATCTTGTCTATGTTTGTAACGACTAATTTTATTATTATTATTATTATTATTATTATTATTATTATTATTCCTCTAAATCACGACTAAAGATATTATGTGTCGGCTGAATATAAAATCTACTCCACGTTGCAACCAGCTACCTAAGGAGTAGATCTAGGGACTGTCGGTGCCTTTACAATACTTTGCACAAAATGTGGGCTGTTCCAAATAAAGCGATTTTATTATTATTATTATTATTATTATTATTATTATTATTATTATTATTATTATTATATCAGTCAGGATTTTATTTTTCACTTGAACGATCATGATAAAAGTTATTTTCGTACAGAAATGTATGGGTGTTCGTACACAAGTGCTTCCAAAAAGTGTGCATGTCCCATTATTTGGTATTTTCTTTCTTTCTTTTCAAAACCTTATTTTTTGTGTTTGTTGTTGTTGTGTTTTCAAGAATAACGTTAAAATTTATTTTCATTGAATTATGTGCGTTCCCTTGGGGACACATCAAGTTTGAAGTCAGTACACGCGAGTCGCATATCTTTAGTTCCTCCTCCCAGTTTTATCAGAAAAAAAATTTAACGCACTTTAGAGCAGACCAGAACGTCTATTGGAAAATTAGGGCAATAGAAATATAACAGGCTGTAGGCTTTATCATTCACATATTCCGACAGATTAATGTCAATGTATTTAAAGTAAACTTTACATATTTTTATGAAATATAATGGCAAAAAACATCGAAACCATTCCTATCTATGTAAATTGCTATTATATTGTTTTGAGAATCATTTTTACTACCCACGTTTCACAACCTGTTGAATGATTTTGTTTCCCCGCAAATAGAATAACGAAGAAACCGTGTGCTAAATTATGTATTCAATAAAGTAAAGTATTTAAAAATTTTAATGCAAAGTTACCAGTCACATATAAAATACCTATATTTAATCCAGAAAAATAAAACTTAAAACTTACCTTTCTCAAAGCAGAAAGTTTCGTTTGTCGATGCGTTCCGTTTTATTGCATTGCCCGTTATGCAAAATATCCAGAGTAGGAAAATACACAGTTGAATCAGTTTTGTCATAAATTTAGCCAGTATGAAGTTGTGTTGGACTGAAAGCGTTGATTAGATGTCACGCTTACGCGAAAAAATATTTTGTTATGACAGGTTGGCGGTTTCAGCTTGTTTCGAAAGCCGTAGTCATAAAAGATGAAAAATCTTGATATGACGTCGTTCCATATTCGTATGTTCATTCTTTCCCAGTGACCCATTAGCTCATAAACGTACATCAAACAAAAAAGTTAATGATGTTGCGACTTTGAATACGTGCACGTCCGAGAACACCTCAAATCGTTTCGTAATTTTTCGCTGTTTTTTGTTTCAAAGTCATTCGTTTTCTTTTACATCGCAAGTTACATCAAACCGTTCATATAAAACACAAGACTTACGTGTCTCATCTTCAGCCACTGTTCTTTACGTTCGATAGCTGAGGTAATTTCTCAAAGGGAATGTTTGAAAAGAGAGAAAGATATTTCAAGGAATATAAAATGTTTCACTGTGTATACAACTACAATGTTTCACTTGTATATTACATACAGTGAAACCTCCCTGAAAGACCACCCCTCTCACAGACTGATTTTTTGGAATGAACACTTAAATCCATGTATTGAATGCCAATTACTCTCGTGGTAAGAGACCACCTCTCTCCCCGACCGGCGATCAGCCCCGTAATAGCAATTTTCTTAATATGTTCCTTTTAATAGACCACTTGCAGGAAAATTGTAGAGATGCAGTACATCGAAATTTTACGGAGATACAATGAAAATGAATGACGTTGTAAAAAGCATTCGCGCGACATGTCCTCTGCCTCAGCTTCATTCTCGAGGAAATTGTAGGATGAGATGATTCTGGGAATCAAACCGGAAATAAATCCTGGCCACTGGTATGGTGTCACGGACGCTCGCATGGTTAAGCGCTAGTGCTGTTCACACTCGGACAGACGGACGGACGTTTTGCTTTCATTTGGTTTTTCGGTATCAAGGGCCCATAAAACAGGGATTCCGGCTACACCACATGTTCGGGATTTTTTTTTCTTAATTTAGCAACTTGATTTATCCACTTTTTCGTTATCAGGGCCCGGCAATGAATTTTTTTCTGCTGAAAATGCTCCGTTTTTTCGCGCAACATTACATACATTTCTCTATACTATATATATTACTCGGTATATACGTATGTATGCATGAAAGTAAAAATTATCAATTAAAAAATATATTTACTGGTAGTATTTTCCTAGCCAAAATGTTGAGTGCTTAAGTCTAATGTTGCTGCAGAAATGATATAATTTGAAAAACTCAGAAAAGGATAAACCAATGTCAATGAAATATATATGAAACGAAAAACAAAACATCAATTTTTATTGTAGGGAAAATAATTAATTTTGAGATACTATTAATTTTTTTGCAGTTTTAGATTTTTCTGAGGTTCAAGAAATTGTTTTGTAGAAACTGGCGCATTGTTTTTAAATAATTATTGTATGTAGAACGTTGTTATCTGCGAAAATTCCACCAACTGAGCAAACAAAAAGGTTCTAAGTCTCGGACATCCAACGTTCTTGCTTGCCACTAAGAGTAGGTGTCCTTACATACATCACAGATGCCCTGACAACGATATTTATGCATGAAATGATGTATTATGTATTAAGAATCGTTTCTTCCCATTAACTCAAAACCCTAAAAAATGTGACAACGAACCTCTTTGTTGGCAATTTGGCGGCGGCTTAACGTTTTCGCGCCAATGGCTACTGGAAGCGTTTACGTGGCGTAAATATGATTGAGAACTCCCAGGACAGGTGAATACATTTCCTTGAAGTACTTAGCGTGGAAAATTAGATTCTAACGCCGATGTGTGATGACAGTCTTTTTTTTTTAATTTTCAGAATTCTCGATTGCCAGAACCAGGGAAGACAGTTTTTGGAAGATCGCAATAAGAACAAATTCGAGCTTTTCCACCCCGCGAGTGTAAAAGCAATTCGATTCCTCAACAGCAAGTTCATTTAAGAGTATGACATACTGTTGTTATTTTAATACACGCAACAAAACTAAATATTTTTATTACTTTTTTTACTTTCCCGTATACGTGCGTATACACGGAGTGATATAGGGAAAGTTATGTAATGATGCGCGAAAAAATGGCCAATTTTCGGCGGAAAAAAATTAATTGCCGGGCCGTGAAAACGAATAAGTGGATAAAACCAGTTGCTAAATTAAGAAAAAAAATCCTCTATCTCGTGGTGTGGTCAAAATCCATGATTTGTTGCTTCTTTATACTTAAAAATCGATTGACGGCATTCCGTCCGTCTGTCCGTCTGTCCGTCTGTGGTCAACGCTAGCGCCTAAACCGTTCGGTCGATTTTCTTCAAAATTGATATTCCCCAGTCGATCTGATTCTAGTCGAAGCTTTGTGATTTTGAAAAAGATTCTTTAAAATTTGGGGGTACTTTATATGAAGCACCCCGGGGATTTTCAACATTTTCTCAAAAACGGCTCCAAATTTTTTCTTTAAATTTCTTGTATGAATAGAGGAATATACACTTTTTAACATGGCATAGGTCCGATTTTCACGTACAGCTCTGAATTTTCGAAAATTGTGAAAGTTTGAATTTTTTCGGCGTCTTTCTCCAACTACAAAATTGAAGATAGAGATTTTTTCTTCAAATAAAATTTGTTCTGCATATTGAGTTCTTTAATAAAGGTCATGTAAATGTTTTTCACAATTTTGGTAGTTTTCGTGCAATATTGCGTGCAATATGTTCAATTTTAAAAAAAATTACAAAAACAAAATTTTCTCAAAAACGGCTCCAAATTTTTTCTTTAAACTTTTGGTAGGGATAGTGGTAAATGTACTCTATCAATGACATAAAAGCCATTTTGGTCTATCGGTTGTTTTTTTTCAAAAATTACATTTTGTAACCTAGGTTTTTGTGTTCTTTAATATTCTAAATTAATGTTTCTGTTCTACTAATAGGAAACCGAAAAATTAAGAAAATGACAAAAAAATGTACTTTTGGCGATGATAGATGGTAGCTGGCAAGAAAGAGTATGTGGCAATTCCGAATAGCTAGCGAAGACCCAGGAGAATAGAAAACTAATACGGGAAAGTCTGTGCCATTCTGTAGCACCACTAGTTTAACCTTCGCTTACTAAATCTGACTGTAAGTTCCAGATCCACTTTCACACCTGCTCTCTTGTAAACTGACTTCGGCGCAGATTTCATTTTTGTCATCAGTACGTTTGAGCCTCAATGACGTCAGCCTTGACATCATTGCTCCTTAACACTGATGAGCCCTCACGCATGTAAATACGCAACCACCACCGGCCAAATGGAAAGGAACTAATAGGAATGAGGAAGGCATTGTGTTTACGTGTGTTCCTGTTCGAATCCCTGCAGAGACTTGCCTTCTGCCCTCACTTGTCGCATGATGACACGAAGCCAAGTTGGACTGACAACTGGCCTCATTGGAACACAGAACATACAAATTTTTCTCTGGTAGCTTAGTAATGTAGTCTAGGGATTACTAATAGAAGGATCAGCTCGTTAGGAAGAATGACAGAAAGATCAGCTGCAACGTAAATAAGATGTGTCCAAGTCAACAATTAATTTAATTGCGTAAATTATTTACACCTTGGGAAAGCAATAATATACACTGGCAGAATCCTACAATGTGAACAAACAGAAAAAAGGTAACATATGACACTTCCTACTATTTTCTGTTTTCAGTTCTATTACCTGCCTGAGCGGATTGTATAAGTTACGAATGATTTGCAATTATTTTCTACAATAATTAAATCCAACAAACACTTCTTATGAATTTGAAGAAAGAATGTATTCAATCGGCGCATTGTCATTTTCAAACGACCGCAAGACGACCGGGCAAATTTGGTAGCTTTGAGGATACGGCGGTACACAAGGCCCCACAAATCTATGGTAATGGCCGTCCTTCCGTGTTGCAAATTGAAACGTGTGCTGGCAGCCATGTTGGCGGCAAATTCAAATACGTCGAAAGGCTTTGAATACGTAGAATGGAAGACTTATTGAAATACTAACTCATTGTTTACAGTAATATATGCAAAACCAACATTCAAAAGTCAAAACGTTTATGTATCTCTGACATAATATGATAAGAGTATATCATACAGATTTACCCTAGAGTTTTATAACACTTAGTTTAGTAAAACACCCACGAAGATTTTGGAACTAGTAACAACACTTTTGAAATCAAAAACAAGCATATAAGCTTTTACTCTAAAAATTGGTTTGTATTTATTCCATGAGGTTGTTCAGTCCGTGATAAGTTCATATTATATAAAACACACTAAAGGGATTATCATGAAAGTATTTAATTTTGATATGTTGGAGATATTATCCCTCACTAAACATCATATTATAGTCAATATCGATACTTTTCTTTCGGAAACTTATTTTTTTATTATTATTGTTATTATTTTTAAAGAGTACTCCTCTAATGCATACTCAATTAAAAATTATATATCTTGAATAATTCTGCAAGTTTTTTTCAGTAAAAGCATATTGCGCTAAATGTTTAGTTCTTTACTGAATTATAAACTTAAAATCAGTAATTTTTATACTTTGGATACATAAGAAAGTTCCGTACAGAGCACGCAGATACCTGGATTAAATGGTCATGTTAATCGGTGTTGAAATGTACGCGTTCTTGAAGTTTCCGTCAGCCTCAAGACAAATCTTGATATTCCTGTATTTCGAATTTAGGGAACATAGGTACTCCTTATCTACTCTAGAGAAATGGCAAGTTACCTCAAAAAGTGGTTATTTTCAGAGTGAAACTAATGTTTCTTTAAGTGTAATTGCAAATTCACCTATTTTATTATTATTCACGAACACCGTATTAATTAGTAAAAGTAACCAGCACATTCAGTAGGTTATATCACATAGTGAAACGATGCCCTTGAGAAATTATCGCAGGCTGTCGTCGCACGATTTTTACACTCGTAAGCCGCGCGCTGCTTAACCATTTTACTTTTTTTCTCTGATAGAATCTCCCCCTTCCGCAAAAGTCACACAAAAAATGATATACGGCACCAGTACGGCTGGGTGTCCACGTGTTTACCCCCAACATGGCTGCATTAAATTTGCAACGCTACACTAGCGCTGTGCGTGGGTCTAGTATACTATTTCAATGTCTTTGGCGATACATTATAGGCACAATGGCAGTGAAAACTATCACGTATCATGCTCGTGTTAAGCCCCTGTACAACTGCTGCCTCGCTGAGAGTAGCTTAGAATTTCGCGGATCTTTATAATGATACATTGTTAAATGTTCCTAGCCTTATAGTGCTATATAAAGTGGACAATATTGATTTTCGTGGTTTCAAGATTATGAAGTTATGAATTATGGGAAGGCACAATTAAAATTAAGGACTGTGCGAGATGCTTATTGTAAATATATTAACGCGGCTTACACTAAAAGCTTCTTGCCTTATTTTTAAATTAAAATTCTAATGAAAAGAAATGTAATCTGAAATCGTATTCATTTAATTACTAACACTGATAACATTCAAATAATAATTGTTGAAAAAATTAATACGTAATAATTCAATTTGTCTTAATTTGTCGATTGCTGACTAACTCACATACTTGATAAAAGTAGGTATCAAGGTCTTCAAATTTTGCTTTGTAATTCATTCTTCAATCAAGCGGAAATCAACTGTGCATTTTATTGCACATTAATATGTAAGTCCGAAACATTGAATATCAACATGCACCAAATTTACAATTTACATAAAACGATATTATTTAAAGTATTTAAAGAAGGTGAACGCAATTGTCTCCTTTATACAATTATTTCATTTAAAAGACTGATCTGTAGTGTGGCAATAAAATAAGGAGCCTAGCAAAGAAAAGCAATTTTCGAAAATTCAGATTTCGATAAAAATGAGACATGTGCCACTTTTTTAGCTCTTGAGGTTCCGAAAATTGCAAAAGATAGAAATAATGTGAGAAAGTATGTGCTATTGTGACATCACTAGTTCGTTGTAACATCAAGGCCCGGCAATAAGAGTTTTTCTGTGGAAAATGGCCGATTTCTGGTGCACAATTACAATACGTTCTCTTCTCACGAAGTAAGGCGAGAAAGTAAAAAGCCATGCGGATTCCACAGGCGGGAAAAGGGACACCTAGAAAACATTCTGCGAACTCGTCGTGTGCACCACAACACCCCGTGGGTTGCTCCTCTTACAGAGCTTAAGCGCTCTGAGCATCTGGCTCACGGAAAACCACTAGCGAAAGAGCGCCACGGGTCTCTCCTTTCAGACAACTTCAGTACTTCGATATGACGCAAAGAAAACCACTAGCGAAATAGCGCAACTAGTCACTGCTTTCACACGACTTTAATTATCCGATCTCTGAACGTGTGGCGCAAGGGAAACCACTAGAGATGAAGTCAGAGGAAGCTGTCCTCAGGGCAGAGCGGAGGGCGTTGCTCCTCTGCGGCGGTCGGCGGCGCGCGGTACGCAGCTGGCGATCGCGCAGGCGAGAGGGCGCTGCGTCGCCAGCGCGGGCGCAGCAGCTCCGTGCCCAGCAGCGCCCCGCTCAGCGCCAGCGCAGCGGCCAGCGCGCGCAGCAGCGGCGCCACGCGGCGCAGCGGCACCTGCGGCACGCGCATGCGCACGAGTGCGTCAAGTGGCGATCCACCGACACGGGCGCCCTTCTGAGGCGCGCATCTCGCGACAAGGGACCGGACCCGTGGTGCTTGGCTGAACAGGAGATTAAATGAAAGTAATGGCATTGTTGGCAATGACAGGTGTTGGCATTGCCAACAATGCTATTTGGTTCAACAGGAGCAGCTTTAGATGGCTTAGCCATCATCGTCATCATCATCATCATCATCATCATCATCAGTTTCTGCTGTCTGGAAGCCACGAAACAAAGTAGTGGTGAATACTAGAGCAGTACCCTATAAACAGGCCACGACCGCCTCCGATCTTTCCTTCTCCTTCCTGGACCTATCCTCACTCTTACTTACATTGCATTATCAGAAATGCCCGGAGACTAGTCGAGAGTTTAGAGCATGCGCCTCTAAGTTGGCCTCCCAAGATAAAAACATGCACTACACTTACAGTACTCAGGACCATGGAAGTTGTTACACCGGAAATAATCAATCAAAATTCAGGTTGCTAAGACACGATTGTTGAAAAGAAATAACACTTGGGTGTTGAGGCGGACTGGTCTGTCCACCAACACGAAGCCCCTTCTCACTAATAAACTGTTCTAACTAAACTCTGTTCCTGGCTCGTTCGTGTGGTGCAGTGACCATGCGCTGGAGGCATATGTGCACTACAATAGGATCGCACCAATTCCCAGGCCTTCCCTCTTCTCCAGCATAACTGAGGCTGGCTGCTACGAGGAGCGTGCGATATGGGCTTGTGTTTTACCTTTTGCGGCGGTCTGATTTCCGCCTGTTACCTCGTAATTAAGCAATGTTGGGTCCGCGGACATGGCTAGTCATAGGTGCCAATTACTCTCGATAATAGGGTCCCCCGGGCTCTGCTAATGAGAAGGACTGGGAATCAGGCCGGGCTGGGTGAGCAATGCCCCAACCGCAGTGGGAAGGGGGGCTCCTAACTGAAATGGATATTTGTCTATAAAGGGGTTTATTGGATGCTGGTTCATGATGAAAACTGGCCAATAAAATCCATGGCAAGTTCACTCACCAAGAGTGAGATGTTTGCAAGCAATTTCCGAATATAGTGCAGCCAAAACTTACTTTTTAAAGAATCATGTAAAATTATTTCGAGGCTGAAGGAAAGAGAACATGTTAAACTCATCTCCCTTCCACTGTTTATTCTTTACGTAGAACCTACAATCGTGATCCTTATACACACATCGACGGTGCCCAACAAAAGTGACAGAAAATTGTCATTTTAC
>JAHLJT010001545.1:0-14039 GCA_031308135.1 Acheta domesticus
CGCTGGAGCGCGGCGTAGCGGAAACGGGGGGTGTGCCGCGGCGGCGGCATCAGCCGAAGAGTGAGATGGAAGATGGAGGGAGAGGGAGGCGAGCGAGGGGACGAGAACGCGCAGTCGGTATGCGGTGGGGTGCAGAGCAGAGCACGGCCCGCACAGCTAGTAGGTGATGACTGCAACCACAAGCGTACACAGCTAGTTTAAATTTTCAGCTGCATCCACCGTGAAACTCTTTAGTTTCAACCTCCCCTTAAAAATGAACCGTCGCAGAGTTAAAATGTTGTCCGCTACAATTTCATACATTAAAAATGTGCGCGAACTAGTGGCTTGTTTTGGGTGGTCAAGCTTTGCATTATAAATGATTGCTTTAAGATGCCTTTCGTAAATTGTTACAGATTTGAACATTCAGTGCAATAAATTGCCCTTTGCGACCCTTTGGACCAAACTCTAATGTAGTATAACAAGAATAATCCGATAAGAAAAAAGCGGAATTGCCAGTGTGTGGGTAATTTCTTCTGTATCAACAGTTTCGGCTATGACGTGAAAAGTCTGTGCGTTAGCAATGTTTCAATATTCGTAAAAGATCTCACTACATAAATTAATTGTAATGGAAGTATACATTATACGAACAATCACGATAAATAATTGCACGCGTGAATTTCATACTTTAGTTCGGAACAAAAAGAATCGCCAGAAATCTTTAGGAAGTTTTGCAGGATAGCATGTCACATAATTCTTTCGTCCAATAGAGGATTATCCCATGAACAAACTAACCCAATATAAAGGGTCCATCGAAGAACAGGAAAGAAGAACGAAGTCTTCAGTAGTTAAATACGACAAAGTAGTAATATTGTTGTCAATTATTAACTAGAAATCATTTCCTCAAAAATCTTCCGTGGTAGTTCAGAGAAGATGTACTTCAATAAACCCTCGATTTCTAAATGACTGAAATAATCGACGTTATAATATAGAGTTATAAAAATTATACTATTATTATATAATGTTTATTACCCGTGTTACTTTGCCGAGGCCCACAATTTTGTTCGTGCTTCGGCAAAATTTGTATTAAATGAGTATGTGCTACGAGGTATGTATCTATGAAGTTCCTGCTGTTTTAATAACCAATACCTTTATAAACTTATTTGAGTTTGCACCAAGCGATATACAGTAGTGTAGCACATCAATAGCGATATACTTATGTCTGCTGATTGTCTAAAGAGGAGTACTGTTTGAACGATTCTAGATATTATTCCATCATCAATATCATTAATATTCGCTATTTTTTCATCCCTACGCTAATTGAAATAACATTATTTTTAACTTCTATTGTTGAAATTTTGCTGTGGGTCGAAAACTCAATACTTGGTACGAAATAGTCACAACTTTCATCATCATAATCAACATCATTATGTATTACTCATTATCATTATTATTATTATTGTATATTCCTCAGTAGCTGGACAGAGTACTACCTTTCCGTGGTGTAATAATGACTTCGATTCCCGATCAAAAATGGAGCTGTAGTATCCACTACAATCGCATAAGTTTTCTATAGCTGCGTGACGAAGAAAAACCCACGCAGGAGTTTGCTAGATACAGTGAAAGAAATATACGTCATGCTCGTCACATGTCTTCCTTATTCCCAAGCGAGAAAATAAACTAGCCGAGGCGTGGAGACACCGTCACCTAGCCGTCAAAGTCTGTCAAAACGATCCAATTGCCAAATACTATACACATTATCATTATTATATTAATATTATTATATTATTTGTTATTAATACTTTCTTCTCATATTTGGTACTCATATTATTAATTGTACAGATTAACAAAAACAAAGCATAATCTATATACGAGTACATTAACTTAATGCATTTATTTGAAATACATAATTTCCCCACTATTCTTTTGACATATTCTTTGGCAATTTGGGCACTATTCTTGTCCTTGCTTCTTTAAAATAACAATTATTATAATTATTATTACTATTATTAAAATAATTATTACATTTCTTATTATTATTATTATATATTATTATTATTATTATTATTATTTATTATTATTATTATTATTATTATTTACTTGAAGCGAAACAACCGTCCATAATTCAAAAACACTAAAAGCCGCAAATAGTCTATCCCTCGTTTCCGATTAGTTCTTTTGGAGAAAAAAATGCCCACGTCGATCGCCCGCCACCGCGGTCACGCCCGCCGCCGCCGGCTCCAGGCGGCAGCTCCGGCGCACAGGCGGCGCGAGCGACTGTGCGCAGGCCAGCGGCACCCCCGCGGCGGCGGCGGCGGCGGCGGCGGCGGCGGCGGCGGCGGCGGCGCGGCGGCGGCGGCGGCGGCTGGTGGCGCGGCGGCGCGCGCATTGGGCGGGGCCGCCGCGACGGCTGCGTCTACAAGCGGCAGCGGCGCCGCCGTCCGGCCGGCGGGCGGGCGGGCGACGCCTCGCCCACGCACCCTCACGCGTGCACACGCACGCACCCACACACACTCGCAGACGCCGCGCGCCGGGCGTTCACTCAACCCGCGCGGGGAAGGGGCTCAACGGTCGGCCACCCGGGGCTCGGCGCGGACCCGCCCCTGCCCTGCCCAGTCCCGCCACCGCCCCCGCCCCCGCACCAGGCGACGGGAACGAAACCGTGGTTTGTTGACACTCGAACGGAGCGGTACAATAAACCTCACGCGGATGAGGTACCGATGCGCTCTCGTAGACTGCACGTCGATGTCCTTGATTAGCACATGTGGGAGTGATATGTTATTTTCAATGATGCGTTTGTGCCGACGGAAAGCAAATGGGATACGGGTACCGGAACAGTCTAAAGTGGGAACAGTTTGAAGTGACGGTAAATATCTATTAAATTTTAAATTATAACAGTAAATAATGCGTTTCGACACACAACACACATGATAATCTTCAATTTATTGGTCACACATACATGCATATCTCGAGAACAATACAAATAATTGACACAGAAGGCGAACATAAACACGCCCATTTGTTTGCACCCTACTTCATTTTTTTCTCAAAAGAACAGTAACAACGCTCGAACAGAGGCGTTCGGCGAGGTCATGGCGCGCGACAAGGCACGCGGAAGAGCGGCGAGGGAAAGCCCCGCTCCTTGCGCAACGCTGCACCGGCGACGACAAGGGGCCCCGTCGCCGGCAGATTCGGCGAGGCGTCCGGCGCGCCGGCCGGGGCGTCCTTGGGCGGGCCCGGGATCGAACGCGGACGAAAATACTCGCGGGGCCACGGCACGGCAGGCAGCGCGAGGCTCGACGCGGCGTGACGCGAGGCGGCGGCGTGGCGCGGCGCGGCGCAGCGGTAGGCGTGCAAGGGACTGCGGGATGCCGGCCGGGCGCGGCGCGGCGCGGCGCGGCGCGGCGGGCCAGGCTCGCTTACCTGCAAGGGCCGTGGCGGCGGCGGTCGGCAGCGGCGGGGCGCGAGCCGGCGCGGCAGCTGTATTGATCACGCGGGCGGGAGCAGCAGCGGAGGCGGCGGCGGTGGCGGCGGCGGTGGCTGCGCGGCGGACGCCGGCTGCACGCGGGGCTGTCGTCGCCGGCAGAAGAGAAGACGAGAACCGGGCGATCCCGGGGGAGGGTCACTGGTGCACTGGGGGCGGGTGCACGCACTCGGGGAGAAGGGTGTCGGGGCGCGGCGCGGGAGGAGCGTGGCGGGGCGCGGCGCGGGGCGCTGGGCGCCGGCGAGGGCGAAGGCCGCGTGCCGAGAGGCGAGGCGGGCGGCGCTGTGCGCGGCGGCGGGAGCAAGCGGCAGCCTGGGCGGCATCCCACGAAATGGCGGCGCGAGCGCGCGCGCGGCGCGGACCGGTCTCCCTCGCACCCCCACCCCCCCCGCCGGCCGACGACGTCAGCCACCGCGTGGAGGGGGCGCTGCGGGACGGCCGGCGGGGGGCGGGGGGGGAAGGGGAGCTCCTGCGCCGCGTGCGTTGGCCAGCTCTCTCTCTCCTCCCGCGGCGCGCCGCCTGGAGCGAGCCGCTGCCCCACCAGGGGAGGGGGCGCGGGAGCCGGCTTGGAATCCCGGTGGAAAATGACCCGCGCCGCATGTGGCTGTGCATCGGAAATCGACTGGTGGCTGCCACCCGCGCGCGCGCGCGGGGCGGTGGGCGGGAAGCATATAAGCAAACTGCACATGTATTCGGCACCGGGCTTCGCTGATTGGCTAGCGGGCGAGGAGCGCGAAACCGCGCGAAATGCGTATCTCTTTCTACGGAGACCAGAGCCACAGCGAGACGCACACGGACTCGGCTACTGTGTTCGTAGGCAAAGCGATCGACTGCGTTTTCGGGCGTATATCTCTGACAGCTGTTGTATTAGTCTTTACCATTATGGGAACTACGTATCTTAATAATCCAACGTGTTTTGTCAGTAAGTACCTAAACTTACATTTTGGTTTTATATAAATGCGAACTACGAAACTACATCATATTTCTTTCCAAGCGAATTACAGCTATGAAATTTTAATGGATAATGAAGAAGAAACTGGCATAAGAAATGCAATATGTTGAAGACATTTGGGTAAAGAAGTGTGCGAAGATCACCCAAACGAAATGGAATGTCAGATCATCAAAACCTTCAGGAAAATGATTTGTTTGTTCGTAAGTTGATAGAAATACATCTTATGTTCTAGTTTTATTATAGAGATAGTAAAATTTGTCCTTTTACTTTCAGAAAAGTGTATGCCATCATAGTACATACAGAAAAGTACCGTAGTAGGGGCGAAAAATAGAAGACTTTCTAAAAACTCGGGCTGTCCAGCTATATTGTCTGTAAAAATAAAACGTACCACTGCAGACCCAAGAAGAAAATATGCCTTTATTAAGATATGTAGGGTTTTCAATTTGTATTTTTATATTGATTTTAAATTTGTTTACTGACGTCTTGATACAGCTTCAAAACAAAACTTTTCCACACATAGTGTTAATGAGCACGTGAACATTAATTTCAAGTTTATAATAGTTGTTCTAAAACTGAATTCATTAATAATTCGGGCTATTTGTGACTGTCATTATTTGTATCGTCCCCTAGAGGAATTCAATTTAGTTTTTCTGAAACTTGGTTTGGTAGTTTATGCTAGGGTTTTTATTTCATGGCTCGTGAGGGCCTCTCTTCACGATGGAACATATCACGTTATTTCTCATCTTTCTCGGTCGTACCGCTAGATGTCGCGCGATCGCGACCATATCGAGCAGTGCTTCTGATCATGCGACATCTGGCGGCACGACCGAGAAAGTTGCGAAATGCCTTGAGATATTCCATCGTGAAGACAGGTCCTTTCTCACCAAGAAATAAAATCCCAAGCATAGGCACACAGTATTCTTGGAATCAAACAGCGTGTGCGAACAGGTTTAGGACCACTGTATTCGTAGAAACGTCTCCCACGTTGGACGCGCAATCAGGCGTTTCAGATTGCAAACATCCGGCGTATCAACTAACTCTTGGAACTAAACAGTGAATGAAACACTGAGTTCGACTGATCATTTATACATCCCCAACACCATTCCTGCTATTTTTTCATTCCAGTGCAAGAAAATTGAGTGTACAAAAATTTATCTTTTTTGTTTAGCAAACTAAACATCATAAGAAGTATAAAATTGACGTAGACAAATAAAAATATCAATTAATAAATTTTCCTTTCAAAATCCTTCTTAGCAATTGTGGAATAAATATAAATACTTAAGTTAGAAAACATAAGTCAATACCCAAAAATTGGTACAAATCAATAAAAATGAAAAAAATGTTAAATATTAAATTCATAATCTATTAATTAAACAATTAATAATTAAATATTAACATTTTAATAACACATCTTCTGTGGCTTCTTTTAACGTATAATCAAAAACTTGAGAATGCTGTTAAATTACTATAATTTACAATCTGTAATTGCACTAATTTTAATATTAAAAATTAAACAGAACAGAATAACCAATTAAAATAATTAATTTTTATTTGCATGATAGGATTGTGTGGGGTTATAACAATAAAGAAAATTCATAACCACAATGCAACTGCTGAAACAGAGGTTTCTGCCAGCTGATAAGGCTACAAGGGGAGCATTCCTTCAATATTTTAAAATGGGAATGAGTATTGCAGAATCATACAATTATCACCAAACCCTTCTTGAATATATTGAAGATATTTGTGAAGACGATTATGCCAGTGGTTGTACAAATTCAACAGAAAGAACTGTGTGCTATTGACATATCATACCTAGGGCCTAGGTCAGGCCAAAGTGAAGTCTAATATTTAGTTATTGTATATCATATTTACATTACTCCCTCTTTGTCATTTTTTCTTTTTGGTTGAGTTCTCTATGTAATATAATTAATTCATTTCAATAGTATAAAATACACGATGAATCGATTATATTTGCCTGTTTTTTATGCACATGTGCAGATTTTATAGATTTCAAGCACTAAAACCATTATAAAAATGCCCTTAATAAATGTGTTCAAATTCATTTAGATGCTATAGAAAAAATTTAAAAAAATGAGTTGTTGGAAAAAACCATTGAGAAATTTGAATATCTACAACTCTTTCTATTACAACTTATTTATCCTCCTGAAATAAATCAAATTACCTTCAATAAGATTATAATATACTATAGTAATATAAAAATGATTACAAAATGCGCAGTGCAGTAGATATTTTAATAAAATTTTCAATTTGCAACCTAAGTTAATTATAATTTAATTCTGCTCAAAATTGGAAATAATACCGAGAAAACATTCGGTTTCTATCAATCCCTTCAGCCTCCTTTGTTTTTGCCTCATTTTCCCTCCCCTCTAACTAAACATTTTTTAATGGCGGATTACAAGTGTTGAGATGAACAGAATAAAATCCTTCATTCGTCTGAGTCCATGAATACTTATAATAACATCTGTTTATTATTTAACTAAAATGATGCCCTCTCCAAAAAATGATACGCTGGATCCACCCCTGGTATAAATAGTAATAAAATGAAAAGCAGTGGTGCAGTTTAAAAAGTGACAAAACAGCGCTTAAAACGAACCTACAACACAAGAGAACGTAAACGAATTTCGCGCGGCTCCGCGCTCTTCGCCCGCTAGCCAATCAGGGAAGCCCGGTGCCGAATACATGTGCAGATTGCTTATATGCGGGCGGGAACGAAACGCGACGCGCCGGCCGGCCGGACGACAGGCGCCTCCTTTAAGCCCTGCGCGCGCTGGGGCTGTTCGGCTGGGACGGACGGCCGTTTTTGTGTGGGTCGCGCGCACTAGGCCGGGGTGGAACTAACGGGCGGTCGGAACGGACGCTGAGGACAGTTTCGGAGTCAGTTTGGCTCCTGGCTCCATATCTTGTGTTGTGCTCGAGGGCTTCATACGAGTAAACTAAGTAAAGAAGTAATCGCTTTATTTTTATTTTTAATAGCGGCAGAACAAAATAAGGCTAGGAGCCAAAGAGAGCCGATTCTTTGTTCTTCATATAAACAGAACGAGAATAACAAAAATGGGAATTCCATTTATTATATCCCGACTTGGTGGAAAATGAAAAATATTTCAGTACTTTAGGATGCCTCATGATAAATTTTAAGCTTAAACGAAAATTTTGAAAAATATAGGTATAGATAAAATAAATATTTTGATAAATATTTAAGTGTATACAATCATACTTAACCAGAGGACAGAATCATAATTGCATTAATTTATTTGATAGCGTAAGAAAATAATCGGTACAGACAAGATAATTTACGCAAATAAAACACACAAATATTTTACATTGATTAATAAGCCCATTTATCGTTTCAAAATATAGTATAATTTATTCGCCGAGCACAAATATAGCCAGTTTCACTATTATTACTTACCGTCTTATAAATATTTAGTATTTTGAATTTGGTGGATGGTACACCTTGATACATATAGTTACCTTACTACTACGAAAATTACACTTCCCAGTGTACACTAAATTACAATTAAAGTAGGTACAACTCGGGATACTTCTGGATCAATACAATTAAACTGAACCATGTTCGCTCCACGCGCCTCACAACTGCAACGGAGGAAAGGCTGACCCAACCAGTTGCACTTGCCGATGACGTCATCGGCACGGACGGAACAGCACATCGAGATGTCCAATATTTTCTTCAGCCATTTTGCAAACGGCGGACAGTGCGGATAGTTCCCGTCCGTGCACGCACCGTTATGAGAAGCGTTATATACGTAGTAAAGGAAATGTTATGTAATTGCTGTACAAAAAAAGGCGGATTTTCGGCAGAAAAACTCTTATTAGAGGGGTCTGCTAATGAAAAAGTGGATAAATTTAGTTGCTTAATTTAGAAAACAAATCCTCTGGTGCAGCCCAAAATCCACGTTTTATAGCTCCTTGAAACCGAAAAATCGATTGATGATTCACCGTCTGTCCGTCTGTGAACAAGACTAGCGACTAAACCGTTCATCCGATTTTCTCCAAAAATGATATTTCTGGATTCATCTGACAGATCTTGTGGCTTCTTGAATTTAAAACCGATATTTTAATTTTGGAGGGTACTTTATATGAAGTCCTTGGGGCATTTTGAAAATTTTCAAAAAAATGGTGCCAAAAATTCAGACAAAAAAAGTCTGAAGGTCATTTGAGAGAATGACGCAAGTCTCATGCTGGTTAAAAGCTCTCATTTTTCGAAAATTGAAAAAATTCAAAGTTTTTTCGGTCTTCCTACAACTGCAATTACGAAGATACATTTTTTTTTCTTAATGAAATATGTTTATAAAAAAACAGATATTCAAATAAGGTCATGTTCAATTTTTCAAAATCATTAGTATTTTTTTGCAACATTTTGTGTCAAACAAAAGTATTTTTTTTATTTTCTTTAAACCATTTTTTCTTAAAAACTGCACATTTTTTCATTACTTTGAGGCCTTAGATAGCATAAAGAAAGCTAAAGAGAATGGTGCAGGTTTCATGTTCATTGAAACGCCTGATTTGGCAAAAATTAAGACAATTTAAAATGTTCGGCGTCTTCCACCAACTACAATTGTTTTTTTTAACGAAATGTGCTCATCAAAAACATATCTTCAAATAAGGTCATGTTAATGTTTTTGAAAATATGAGTAGTTTTTCTGGAATTTCGTGATAAATATAATAGCCTGCTGCAAATGGACTGCGCTTCAGACAGTTGGATGCTTGGTGTGTTAGAATTTGTATATTATTCTTTGTTCGTTTCTTACATTCGGCCTTGTGTTGTATATGTATACATTACTTTTTTAGAAATGATTTAAAAACCTATTTGAAATAAATGAAATAAAAATTGCTAGCTCTCAGGGGATATCGACAATGCAGGGAATGCAACAATGGAATTCCGCTTCGCGCTCGCGAATTTCTGTAAATTACGTCATTGTTGTGACTTGATATAGCTGTATGAAAAGGAGTAATAATTGTCAAATTTGTGTTGATATTTGGATGGAAATTTAAGTTTTCGTACCAAATGTTATACCATTTGTAATGAGTAGAGTATTTTTGCATGGTTTTAGAATACTTTTCTCTAATCATGGCCATAAGAAAAGCATTTCTATATTTTTTGGGGTATCAGGCATCTTTTTCCATTACAAGTTTACAAAACTTTTATATTATATTTTCATGTAGTTGTAGAAAAAAAATTCGTTTTTGTCACGATCTCGATGGAGATTTTTTGCTTCGACCTCGGTCTCGGCAAAGAATCTCAATCTCGACCGTCAAACAAACGGAAACTTTCCACACTTGTGTGAATGTAACAATTTTGTTACACGCGTTTTGTACTGGGGGTAAAATGATAACCTATAAAAATGTAACTGTTGCTAACTCTTTTTGTTTAATGAATATTCTTAGTTTTAATCTCATGTATTCACTATTTTACGCCCATATTTTGCCAATTTTAAGTGCATGATTGCATGCATATTTTAACTTTTTTAGTGCATGAAGTTCCGGGGTCTAATTATATACCATTTATATAATCTAATCCTTAAAGAAATTTACTACGTGTTGAACAAAAGAAAAACGATGAAACGGTGTAGGAACTGTTATCTTACTACGAAAAGCAATTCACGATTGAGGAATTTTCGTAATTATTTTGATGTCAATTGCATATAATTTAATTACTGTATTAATATTATTAGCCAAGGCGAATTCACATAATTTTAACAACGCTGCGATGGAAACAGTGAGTTGGTCGCTTCTTGGTTGAATTAGATGTTTTCAAATAATAGCTAAGATGTTTTGGGCAGAAAATGCAATATTTCAATATAACACAGCTGTTTCGAATAACACGGGAAAGTATGTGCTGTTGTAGCACCTCTAGTTTGCTTAAGTCATAAATAGTACCCACTTCCTTCTAATAATTGTGCATATATGATGGCGTCTGAAATATTATATTCTACGCATAAGAATTTGAGTTCTGAAGAACTTGCAAATACGCAGATGCGAGGGCGGATTCGTAACGAGGAAGGCGATTCATACGGGTGTAGGTTATGATTAGGGAGAGGATTTTTATCCCCTAAAAATATTCTCAATATAAATAATCTTTAAGTATGCTTCTAAAAATATTACTTTAGGACCTAACCTATGTCTATCTATATATACAACTAGTGGTGCTACAGAATGTCACTGACTTTCCCGAATGAGTTTTCTATGTCCTTTGGTCTCGGCTACCTATTCGGACTTGCCACATTGTCTTGACAGCTGCCATCCACCTCCGCCCAAAGTACACTTTTTTGACATTTGATTGATTTTTCCGCTTTTGTAATAATAGAACAGAAATATTATTTAAAGAATATTAAAGAACAGTAAAATGTCGTCCGAATGGCACTTTTCTTAGAAAAATTTGGAGCCGTTTTCAACAACATTTCGTATAAGCGCTACTGTAAATGGGAAATTTGAAGCTTTAATTTACTGGACATTTTGTGTTTTCGAAAAACATAATTTAAAGACATTTAGGTACAGTAACTCACAAATAAAATAGTGTTTACAAATTGCAGTAAATATGCATATTATCGGGGAAGAGATATTTAAAAAAAAAATTACATTTGAGTAATTTTTGAAAACTATAAAATACCCCAAAATTAACTTTACATCATATTAAAGAGAGAAATTAGCACTATCCGTTCGAACAGTTTCAAGAAAAAATTTCGAGCCATTATTGAGAAAATGGCGTTTGAGCATTCCTGAAAATGTAGAATTTTGAGCTAGTTTTCCGTTCTGTTCACAGAAAACGGTTGAGTTTTCGACAACCTTTACTGAAATTATTTAAAGCACATGTACCCATAAATATAATAATGTGTACAAATCGCCGGTAGTGTAAATATTAACGACGTGAGAGACAAGTAAAAAAATACATTTTTGTAATTTTTGAAGAAACGAAAGGGAAAAGGAATATGACTATTATGTTATCTCATAGCGTATACAGGCACTATTCTTACGAAAAGTTTAAAGGAAAAATTTGGAGCCGTTTTTGAACATATCTTGTTTTTGCAATTTTTTAAAATTGCACATATTGCACGCAAAATTGCGCAAAAACTACTAAAATTTTCAAAAAAAGGGGACATCACCTTAATGAAAGAACTCAGTGCGCAGAACAAATTATATTTGAAGGAAATATCTCAATCTTCAATTTTGTAGTTGGAGGACAGCGCCAAAAAAATTCAAAATTTTGCAATTTTCGAAAATTCAGAGTTAACCGTGTAATTAGGACCTAGGCGGCCTTTATAAGTGTATTTTACTCTATTCTTATAAGAAATTTGAAGAAAAAATTTGGAGCCGTTTTTGAGAAAATGTTGAAAATGTCCGGGGGGGCTTCATGTAAAGTACCCCCAAATTTTATATAATCTTCTTCAAAATCTCAAAGCTTCGACTGGGGCCAGATCGACTGGAGTTTAGGCGCTAACAGTGTTCACAGACGGTCGGACAGACGGATATTTTCCTTTCAATTGGTTTTTTCGGTATCAAGGATAAATAAATAATACACGCATGTGCAGAGCATTCACTAAAGTTAATATAAAATTATTACTGACTACTTGATGAAGAAATCATGGGACGCAGTTTATAACGCTGTTGACACAAATGAAAATATAATTAATTTTTCTCCAAGCTTTCAATTCATTTTAACGCCTGCTTTCCTCTTAAAAAGAGAAAATTAAACATTTCAAGCAAAAGTAATACTTGGATCACACAAGGAATTAGAACATCGTGTAAAAACAAACGTACGCCTTTACTTTATTTCTAAACATCATAACGTATCACCCGATTTCCATATATACTTCCGAGAATATAAAAAGAATTTTAAGAAAAGTAATAGTTCAGGCAAAAATAATGAAAAATAGTCAGGACATTTTGAGCGCTAGTAACAAAACTAAAGCAATGTAGGATATCGTAAAAAAACAACCACATCATCTCGATACCTTGTAGAGAATGTTATTTTAAAGGTTAATGAAAGAGAAACGAGTAATCCGGAAAAAGTTGCCAATCTCTTCAACAAACACTTTTCTATAATTGCGTCTGATCTCACGAAGGGACTAAAATCACAAAATTCAACATTTTACACTTCCCAAAAAATTTCAGATACGATGTTTATTTCCGAAACTTCTCCCAACGAATTCCTCAGAATAGTCAGTAAACTAAAAAATAAATATTCATCTGGTTTAGATGAATTTCCGGATTGTTTATTAAAAACTTGTGCACCTGCCTTTATACATCCGTTAACTCACATTTTCAATGCTTCTTTATGTACAGGAATATTTCCAGATATTTTCAAAACAGCAAAAATTAAGCCACTTTTTAAAAAAGGGAACAAAAATGATATTCAAAATTACCGGCCAATTTCTCTTTTGTCAGTTTTCTCAAAAATATTAGAAAGGCTTTTCTACTTACGAATGGAAACTTTTCTCAGGAAAAACAGAGCGTTTTCAGACTCACAACACGGTTTTAGAAAATCAAAATCTACGGAAACTGCCATTTTTTCTTTTCTCAAAGATGTTGCTTCATCAATAGACCAAAATGAAGTACCCATTGGAATATTCTTAGATCTCTCGAAAGCTTTTGACGTTATTGACCATAAGATCTTGCTCTCAAAATTACCTTCGTATGGAATTCGTGGTATTGCCCTAGATTGGATAACTTCTTACCTTAAACATCGGACTCAAAGAGTAGAAATACCATACTGGCAGGAAAGGACATTACATACTTATATTTCCAATTCTTTGCCAATTGTGCATGGGGTCCCGCAAGGTTCGATCTTAGGTCCTATTCTCTTTCTGTTATATGTAAACGATATGCCCTCGTCTATTAAAAATGGAAGAACGGTTCTGTTTGCTGATGACACGAATGTTCTTTGCAAAAAAGAAGCAGTAAATAGTACAATTTCAGAAGTTTCAAATTGGTTTAATAATAACAAATTAATTGTTAACGAAAGAAAAACTGTTTCAATGCATTTTTGCATCTCAAATCGGAAATCGCATGTTCCATTGAAAATGAACAATATGCAATTAGCTGATGTTGAGGCAACAAAATTTTTAGGTCTTTCAATTCAATCAAACCTCAAATGGAATGTACATATAACAGAATTAAACACTAAATTAAGTTCATTATGCTATGCATTCAGAATTCTTTCAAATTCTGTCAGCCTTCATGCAGCTCGTTGCGTTTATTTTGCAAATGTGCATTCCCGCCTGAGATATGGCATAATATTCTGGGGAAGCTCATCCTGTAGTATTCAGACCTTCAGATTGCAAAAGAAAATTATTCGAATAATGAAAAAATGCCTTCCACGTGATTCCTGCAAGCCTCTTTTCATTGAGCTGGGAATCCTACCATTGCCTTGTCTATTTATTTACGAATCTGTAATATTTGTCAAAAATGACCTACTTAACGGAGGGAACATATTTTCATGCAATATTGATATTTATAATTACAACACACGCCGTAGAAATCACGTGCATCAAGTGTCAGTATCAACAGCTCAGTACAAGAAATCAACATACAATACATGTACGTTACTTTACAACGCATTGCCAGATGACATAAAACAATTAAAGTCGG
>JAHLJT010001546.1:0-29159 GCA_031308135.1 Acheta domesticus
ATTTGTACGGTCCGTTGCCGAAAACTAAGTTCGGTAACCAGTATTTATTCGTAGCTATAGACGTGTTTTCAAAATTAGTAAGAACTTTTCCCATTAGAAAACCGAATGCTGCGAACTGTGTCCGGCAGATGAAGGCTTTTATCGATATAGGCGGAAAGCCTAGACGAGTACTGCATGACCGAGGAAGCCAATTCACAAGTGACAGGTGGCGCAAGGAAATGACAACCTTGGGAATAGAAATTCATTTACCGCAGTGAGGCATCCCCAAAGCAACCCCAGTGAGAGGGTGATGAAGGAGCTGTCGCGTTTGTTCCGAGTTTATTCGTCGGAGAACCATCGGGCGTGGTTTGAAGCAGTTCCCATATTAAACGAAGTACTGAATACAGTACCACATTCAAGCACCGGACGAACATCATGGGAGGTGCATTTCGGACAAAAGAAGAAAGGACCCTTTGACGAGATCGCTGTCCTCCGAGATCAGCGGTTATAACGACAATCACGGGAAACCATCAAATTATCTATGACCAATTGAAGAAGGCAGCCAGTCGTAGAAAAGGGGCTCAAGGGCAGTTCTATCGGGGGTGTATCGCGTAGGTGACAAAGTTCTGGTGAAGTCGCCTCACTCGTCATCGTCCGAGCAGAAATTGTTCCGGAAGTTCTTTCCTATCTTTGAAGGCCCATACGTAATTGAAAAGGTACTAGACAATAACAGTGTTGTTTTGTCGAACCAAGGTCATGATTGTGGGGTCCAAAATTGGTTTAATATTAAACCGTATAAAGAAATGGTTGAACGATAGAAGCCAAGGGGGATAGAAGAACGGTTGTTAAGTGTATATTTTGTTGTGTTAAGTATGTAAGTGTATTTTAGTTGTAGTTTTAGTATGTAAGTCATGTTTATAAGTAAGAAAGCAAGATTGGAATAGTGAGTGAGTGAAAGTGCGACAGGTACAAATCGCGAATTTGTGTCAGGTGAATGTACAATAGGTAATGCTACGGTCAAGGTGGTGCAACAGGTGCACGTACGATAGGCAGGGGTTAGAACCGCAAATGTGAAGCGTAGCAGGTGCCACTGAGGCCAACAATTGATCAAGACATGACGAGTTTGCTGAGTTAGAGTAGTAGAAGTCGGTACATCGTGACTACGTCAGCGAGTGACCGACGTCTAGGGAGGGGAAGTTGTAATAGTTTAGCCATCTATTACAAATGAAATAGGTAGATAACATGAAGTGACCATTGGTTTATGAACCGGGTATAGAACTTTATGTAGAAACTTCCAGAGCGGAATATAGAAAGACAAGTGAAGGTGATCTAAGAGAAAACGAGTATTTCAGGCGAGCATGTGAACGCCGTGGTTAATTAATGGTTGCATGTTACTAGTCAACGCACAAAATTATAAGGAACACAATAAAGTTTGTTTCAGCTAAATCGGGTCACAGAAACGCATAATATCGCGAGTTTTGTGATCATGACATTGATTTTAACATGTTACAGAACTAAAACAACAATGGTCGTGACGTCCCTTCAGAAAAGTTTGGATATATTAATAAATTAAACGAAAACTAGTGTGTCTACCGAGATTTGGCATATACCAAAGTATTCCGTGGAATACGGGCCAAATTATAAACGTGGTGACACAATTTTAGGACGCCGAACATTAATAGATAAACATTATGTTACATGAGTTAATTGAGAAATAAACGAGCGATGTTTGTAGGCATGAGACGCACGAAAAAGCATTCTTTTAACAAAATGAAGCGAGAAAAGTGATGTCTAAGAAGTGGAATGGATACGAAATTTTAATTGGGAATTTTACAATATAATAAGACAATCCAGGAAGTGTTAGAAATTAATAATAAACTATTTTTATAAGTTATAAAGCAGAAGACAGTAGAGGCGCTATTGTTTTGTTCGGAAAAAAGCTATAAATGCTTTAGGACAACAATGGGAGAGAGACGAGGGAATAGCTTGGTAGCGAGAGGCAGAATCCGCGTCGCTTGTTGCAAGAATAATTTTAAAAAATTTGGATTTGTAATTTTTGATGAAGTGTTCTCTTCTGGACTCGTACTAGTGAACTATTATAAACTGTGAGAGGAGTGAATAACTTCGTGGCGAGTTGTACTCCGCGTCACTCGTGATATTATTTTAACACGCGAACTTATAAAATTTCGAGAAGGTGTTGCTCCTTCGGACTTGTATTCGCAAGGTGGCGGAACTGTATGCCGTGTGATGTGAACTATTTTAGTGGTAATATATAAAGCTATGCCACGCGCGATCCTAATTTTGAGTTTTGTGAATTTTGAAAGTTTTTCCACTAATGTTTGGAACTGGTGTTACTTCGACCATTGAAAAATCGAAGCGGGTGTCGCCGAACGAGGTGTGCCGAGGTGCAGCAGACTCGAGCGCGTCTTTGCATATCGTCGCCGTGGTCAGTGCCAATTTGGGGGGCACTGGTAATTCGGCGCTAGCAGGCAGCAGTGGAGCAGAGTTCTTACGCATGACGGCGTGAGATCGTGTGTGTGTGGACCTGGTCGCCGCTTGGTTAACAACGCAAGGGAAGTGGAATATTTTTTTTTTGTTTTGCAACACTCCAGTGAAGTCAATGACTTTGATTTCTTTGCTCTTGGGAAGAATAAATGGTTTACAAAGCCAAAACTGGAAACATTTTGGGGGGATTGCAATGTAATGGGTGTGGCCACAGTATTGAGCTCATTATTTCGTAATAACATTTGGGTATAATATGTTTATTGATTTTGTGATTTTTATGATATCGTGTTTTGTTGATGTTGTGTGGTATTGATTCTTTTATGAGGGTATTAATGTTTCTGTTGGTTAAAAGAAAATAAACAAACGAGATTTTGAGTTCTCGTTTTGATGTTACGTAACCGGTGTTTTTATCACATAGCTAGCTGATCCTGGTCCCTGCATTGGCGTGGCGCTTGTGTTCTGTAGAGAACAAATCACGGCCCGCCCTGATAAATTTATGTAAACAGGAAAACTCCGGATAGTAAAAAGGGGGGGCACAGTGGTGTGCATTGTAGATATTACAGGTGATCAGCAAGGAAGTTTTTCGTGATCAACAATAGGAGTTGAGAGGGGAGATTTTCATTACATTAGTGCCCAGTTCGTAGGGCGTTTTAGTAAATAGGAAAGGGGGTTTTTTCGTTGCATTGGCGCCTGTTTAGTGGGCGTGATCGATATCAGTACAAGTGAGAGGGGTTTTTCGTTACAGTATCTAACATGCTTCATTCTAGTGCAATTTTCTCATATATTAAACGACCCTAAAAATGTTGCTTACAGCAGAAAAGTGGATTCTACTCTATTTGCCAGTACATGCAAATTCATATTTCATGTACTTGCAAATACATGCAGTACATGAAAGATGTGCATTGAATATGACAGAAAGTGTAGTACATTGAATGTGACAGGTAGAATTTCTTGTCACATTCAACTGCGCACTTCACTAAACCCGTTTTACAAGTAGGACTACAAATAAAGAATATTCTTATTTGTAAAAGAAATAACTCCATGGGAATCATTAATCAAAGTAGCTGTTATAACAGCTCGACGTCAGTTTTGTTACAAAAAGGAAAACCACTAATTCCGATTAATTTCAGGATGCTGCATTCGAAATTGACAGCCGTTTTTCTAGATTACCTCGTATCTTTGTGTAACGCATAGTTGCCAGTTTTTACTATTTTGGCTTCAGTTACCATCATAGTAACCATTTTCACATGTTACTAGAGTGAGAAATAAATAGTATTTCACTCAGTTGGTGAAATTCAGGATCTTCTTGTTGTTAGCAATAATATATATATATATATATATATATATATATATATATATATATATATTATTGCTAACAACACGTGATAACAATGCGTTCTGGCGCATATTAAGAATTTGAACTGCGCGGCAGCGGCCGGCACACCACGGAGTCGGGTGCGAGGAACCGGAGTCGGTTCGGGGCGAGAAACCGAAGGCCACGAGGCGCGACAGTAGCGGAGAGAATGTCGTGAGAGGAGGACGTGCGGAGTGGTGCGGACTGTTAAACGGAGAGAGTAGTGAAAGTAAACGTGGTGCCGTGGAACTGGAAAGGCGTGGTGTCAAGGAAAGTGAGTGACGAGAGTGGAAGTGCTTGTTGGGAAACGAAACGAGACGAGACGAGACGGACATGGGACGTGGTGGAGCGTCGTCAGCAATGAATGATATCCACGTGGAGTGGATGGAACTGGGCGGAGTGGTGGAACGGTGTACGCCAGCGTTCGACTTCATTGGGGGGGTAAACTGGGTGAACGGTCGACGACTATTGTTGCCTGGGTTGAAGTCCACATGCGGATGCAGTCGAAACGTTGTGGGAACGTTTAGAAGCACCACAGCGGCCACGAGTGGGATGGGGAGCGGCTAACGGCGACGGAGCGTCCTCCGGTCTTCCGAGCGCAGCCGAACACAACGAACATACCCGAAGGGCGAGGCGGCAGACAAGACACGTCGGCAGGCCGCGCATGGAACAAGCGACCGGTGCGGCATCGCAAGACCCCCTTCCCCGCGCCGGTTCACCGCGGCACGAAGAGGCCCGGACGCGGACGGTGCGGCGCTCGGCGCCGGCTCGACGGTGGAGGAGCGAGCAGGCAGTAACGCAAGTCAGGTTGGAGTATCACTAGTAAAAGCGGCTGGAAGGTTAGGGAGGGAGTGTAAGTAGCCCGTGGAGAACAGTGATTTCATGTTGAGCCCCCCCAAATATTGGAGTCATTATAGGAAGTGAAGCCCCGGGAGGGCGGAGAATAGCGAAAGGGGTTATAGTTCAACACAGGGGAAAGAACAGAATGAATGCTAGTATAAGCGCCAAAGGCAACCAAATTTGTAAAACAATTATTTCTGTAATAAAAAGTTCTTGTCAATCACCATTTCCAGTGTGCGCGTGATTTGCCGGAGCCCATTCCCGGACAAGAATCCCTGTCCCCTTTCTTTCTTTCATTCTTTTTATTTCTTATGCAGTGTCTATCCACGACTCGTTTCAAGATATATATGTAGCCGCCTCGTCTATGTGGCACCAATAGGAGGCGCGATGACGCGCGCGAGCAAATATATAAAGTAGATAGTGCCGTTGTTGCGTGGCTCAGTCTTACTCTTACGAGTATGTATTGCAGTAAGTTCTCTCAAGTGTGAAAATGTTTGTCGTGGGAATTTACTCACGAAGTTTTACTCAGTAACTTCAGTTATTTTGCGGTATTTTCGTAAATGTTTTACTGTTATCTTACAGTGATTTAGTGGTTGTTCTGTGGTTCTAAGTTTCGCTTTCCTGTGCAAAATATCAAGTTCTTCCCGCAGATGTAAAAACTCACCGGGCTGATTTTGTTACATCTGTGGCGTGTTTATAGTTAAGTCTCACATTAGTTTGATGAATGATGTCGTTGGGGAATTATATTATTTTTATTTTGACTGTAAGATTGACGATCAGGATACAAGCTGGGCCCCTCCTGTGCGTTATCTGATGCGTCTGAAGACCTGGCTTAAAGGAACCAAGAAAAGGATGCCTTATCCTGTTTCGATGAAATGGAGACAACCCCGGAACCACTATGGTGACTTGATTCTGTATGACGAATACAGCAGGAAGTAACAAGAAGAAACAGCGTGCCATCGAATACTCAAACTTGCAATCCGCGATTAGACCAGTGCCTCATGGAGAAATTTACCTGCACCTACTCCTCCGAACGATTGGAAAACTATCGATATTGCAGCACCTACAGGGACCGATGAGAACACTAATTCAATATCTGAAGGTGAAGATCAGAGAGATGGTCCCTTCCTCTTAAAGATGAGACTTATTTCATCCTTCAACATGAATTGATTGATTGAATTCTTGGGTGGTAGACGCAAAGAATGGAATTTACTGGCTCCCGGAACTACTTACACTCAGCACGAGAAAAGGAACGAGCCTTTCTCAATATATTACAGAATGGAAGATTCCCTTTGCGCATGCACGGACATCAATGGCCTGATGAATGAGTTAGGAATTCAACGTAATCCATCTGATTGGTGTATTTTCATAGATTCATCTAAGAACAGTCTAAAAGCAGTTTTGCTTCATAATGGAAATAAACTGTCTGTAGCACACTCTGTTCCAAAGAATGCTACTTACGAGGATCTCTCACTCATTTTGAATCGTATCAAATACAAAGATCATGGTTGGCAAATTTGTGGAGATGTAAAAGTATTTTCAATATTATATATTGGTCTGGAAGGTGGATTTACAAAGCACATTTGTTTTTTGTGTCTTTGGGACTCAAGAGCTACAGGAATATTTCTCACAAAAGTGGCCCCTCAGAGAATCATTTAAGCCCGGTACCAACAATGACAAGTATAAGCCTTTGATCGATCCAGGCAAGGTACTGCTTCCAACTCTGCACATTAAGTTGGACCTCGTGAATTCGTAAAAGGAATAGACAAAGAAGGTGAAGGATTTAAGTATCTTAGACAGTGTTTTCCAAAACAAAGCGATGGTCTGTATACATCTGTGAACATTATAACCTTATAAACTATTCTGAGTATCTAAATGCTAAAGTATAGTGCTAGTAAACTAACTGAATATATAGTTTTGTAATTGTTTAGATTTAATAAATTAGTTTACTTAATTTTGAAAATTGATTTTCTTTGACACAAGTGCCAAAACGAAGTTGATTCCTTTTTTGCAGTCAAACAACTCACTCTCCGGTACCTTCAAAATAGCTCATTATGACTATTATGTTAAAATTGGCAACTATAATTTACACAAAAAATACGAGCTAATCCAGTATAACGGTTATCATATTCGTATTCAGTGACCCCAAATTGGTCAGAATCAGTGAGTTTTGTTTCTGTAACTTTTCAAAAGTTCAAAAACGTCGCCAGTGTTATTACTCTATGCTAGGCATTCTGCCCTTGATAATCAAGATTAGTGATATTTATATACAGCAAGTTATCAAAATGCAATTCCAGCAATACAAACAGCATGCAAAGGTACACTATACACAATACAAGCAGCCAGTACCCGTAAAGTCACGTGACTTCTGACCACCGCATGTTGAAACCTGCGCAGGGAGCTCAGGCGCACTGTGACCGCTGAACTACGGGAGAGAACTAATTGAACTAATGAACGATGACCGGCGAACTAAGAGAATTAAATGAACTGAAATGTTTGTATAAACTATTTTTCCCACATCTGTCTGTGGAAAGTTCTAATTAAATTAAACTTATTTGACGATTAAATTAATTCTGTAAAAGATTGCCATTTTCAGAAATAGTGTTTTCCAAGTCAAATTTTTCGTTATGTTCTCATAATGTTAAATTTTAATTTTTAAATGTTAATTTAATTAAATTTTAATTTTTAAATGTTAATTTAATTAATTTTAATTTTAAATGCTAATTTAATTAAATTTTAATTTTAAATGTTAATTTAATTAAATTTTAATTTTTAAATGTTAATTTAATTAAATTTTAATTTTAAATGTTAATTTAATTAAATTTTAATTTTAATTTTTAAATGTTAATTTAATTACATTTTAATTTTTAAATGCTAATTTAATTAAATTTTAATTTTTAAATGCTAATTTAATTAAATTTTAATTTTAATTTTTAAATGTTAATTTAATTAAATTTTAATTTTAAATGCTAATTTAATTAAATTTTAATTTTTAAATGTTAATTTAATTAAATTTTGATTTTTAAATGTTAATTTAATTAAATTTTAATTTTAATTTTAAATGTTAATTTAATTAAATTTTGATTTTTAAATGTTAATTTAATTAAATTTAATTTTAATTTTTAAATGTTAATTTAATTAAATTTTAATTTTAATTTTTAAATGTTAATTTAATTAAATTTTAATTTCAATTTCCCTTCCATAAATTGGTCTAAAAATGGAGCCTTCGTCAAAGCTCCCAATAAAGACTAATACATAAACTAGAGGTCATTGGGATAAGGGGTAAACTACTAGCTTGGATCCGAGAATATCTTTCTGACAGATAGTTCCGAGTTCACATTGGCGACAGCTTATTGACGTCCAGAACAGTCACAAGTGGAGTACCTCAAGGATCAGTTCTGGGACCGCTACTGTTCATCTTATATACGAGTGACCTTGGAAATGAGATTATATCAAAATGGAACTGTTGCGCAGATTTACGAAACTTTGCAAACCCATTAACTGATTATCAAACCTTACAGAAAGACTTGATCACAATGGGAAACTGGTCAAAGGCGTGGCTTCTTCAGCTGAATTCTAAAAAATGCAAAATCCTCCATATTGGTAAGAAAAATTCTAAGACTACCCTACACTACTCGCAGATCACACCTTGGACATCACATGACTACAAAACGATCTGGGCTACTAATTTCTCATGATCTGAAATGGGAATGTCAAGTTGCAGCAGTGGCCAGGCGAGCAAACAGTGCTCTGTATATGATGAGAAAGCCATTCTCCAAATTACACAGCCCCAGAGTTAGAAAAATTTATACGACAAATGTTCGACCCATATTGGAATATGCTAATGTAGTTTGGTCTCCATATTATGAAAAAGACAAACAATGTCTGTTTTTTTACAAAAACGAGTAACTAAGATACCAAGAGAAAATCGCCTAGATTCCAATTACCAGAAAAGATGTCAGATGTCCTTATTGTCACTTGAACGGAGAATTAGAACAGATCTTGTTGAAACATACAATTTTGAATGGACTGTACAAAATCCCACAAGAATCCCTCTTTCCAAGATCTACTGACGATAGACTACGGCGACACCAATAGAATAGTCAAACTACCAGCGGAATACATCGAAAAGGAAACTCTGGGTGCATTTAAAAATAGCTTGGACAAAATTAAGATATAAATAGTATATACAGGATGTCCAGAAGCTCCCGTTACAAAAAAAATACCACACATTCTGTGTTGCCAGACACGAAGAATGGCAGGTCCAGTTTTTCCGAAAAAAAATTTTGTCTTTGAGAAAATTGAGTTTAAAAATCACTTCCGGGGCGCGAAATTCAAACCGGCCGCAACGACTCTGCAGACAGCGGCGTCACCTCTGCGTGGAGCATTTCCTCGTTTCTCCGCGTGAACAGTGAAACAGTCGAGTAATATTCTGGAAAGCATCGCGTTGCTCACACTAGAATACTTAATAGTATCAAGTATTTGCAGGTTCTATTCATAAATATTTTAAATGTACGTACAGAATATCGAGTTTTGTTCAAAATGATAGCCAAAATGATAGTACACAGCGGCGTAAACATAAATTATGAACACGATCCAACATTTATGAAAAATATTGAATCTCCTGGAATGCTCGAATTGTTATTTTTAGCACATATTAATATGAACTAGTGCTTTGGGCTTAAGATTGCCACATAAATGATAGTCTCCTCTAGATTATTCTAATATCGTGATACACTAAGAAGCATTTAGGAGATAAAATATTCGTTAATGAAAATACTGAATTAACTGATTATCTTTGGAATTTGAATTGATTCTCCTGGCTGTCATTTTCTGATTCTCAAACTAACGATATCCAGCTTTAAACTTCTTAATAACCGCTGGACGGTTTATCTAAGATGAAGCCCTAATTGATGGATATCAATATTTCCCCTCTCAAAAATATTGCATCTTTCCTAACTAAAAGTACCTGTTCGTGCCGTAAAAGATCCGTGAATACCACCCGTCAAATATTATTTTAGCTTAAGTAATATGTGCTACAGTAAGAGTACTTCCTGCTGCCGCAGCGAAAGCGTTCCGAAATAACTGCTATTGCAAAATATGCTAAACTGTTCTACGTGGAACATCGAAGTTAAGCAAGCGGCCTCGACTATCCATTTCTCGAAGTTGAATGACCATTCTACCCGCCCGCCGCTTTGCTTTTCCAGATGCAAGATGAAAGCATGTCTTGCCCCCAAATCTTGGAGTTACTTCGTGAAACCATTTCATAAGGTAGTTGACAGCTACTCGGGAAAAGTATTCTTTGAGTTGTTTTGTTTCTTTGAGCTTGCATTGTAGTTAGCAGATACGTACACAAATGAGTAACGACCATTTCTTCAATTTAATTCTTCGAGGTTACTGCGTAGTACAGAATATAAGGGAGTAGAAACAGTTCACTACTAGACTACTTCAGTGTTGTAATTTTCAATATTTTTCTTTGATATTTTCATACTGTACAACAAAAATCGACAAAGAGAAAAAAAATATGCAGTATAATCAGTTTCTAACCCCAAACCTTCTTTTGAATTATTTAATTTTTTAAATTTATTTTAATGCAGAATCATTATCCTTACTACTTAAATATTTTAGAACATGCATATTTTGCTACTTTAAATTAGTTAGAAATACTTTACATGCAAGTCCTAAATCTTTCAGTTATATTTCTACATGTTCAATATTTTGATTTGTTTAAAAAATTAATCAATTTATAACTTTTCCAATTAATAATTGCATACTTTTTTGAATTGAAATATATTAATTGGATAATTTGTGAATATTTTACATAAAAAACTAATAATTACATAGTTTTATGTTGGTTATTTTTTTACTTATGAGGAATTTATATCTCAAAAGAATATATTATGGAAAACAGGAATAAACATAAACAATATGTAAATTAAATCATAACTACAACACTACTGCTCTGTATATTTTTCTCTAAAACATACCTGATAATACATAAAATTATTTTCACATTGAAAATTGAATTCTGTTAGTTGTAAGGAAAAAATTTAATATAAATAAGCCATTCGCGCGAAATCTCGCACACTGCTCAAAGGCTCCTACTCGAAATGTTCCAATACTGCTTCCTATGTAGCGACAGATGAGCGAGACACACCTGCATCGACACTTCCGCCCGGTAAAACTGACCCCGACGCACGTATTCTTGTGTCGAGGCGCAGAAAAAACGCAGTGGGAAGGGTGTCTTCTGCTCGGGTATCTCTCGGCGTACACTCGAGCTGCCGCACGAGCGTTGCTCCGGCACTCGCCGAAGACTACGCCGAAGACTACGCAGTACTCATTAATTGAGAACATGCTTATTCTGGCCCCTCGCACTCAAACTCGATGTTTCTGCTAATTTGCCTTGACGGCACTTAGCTTTTAGTATATGCTGCTGGCAGTGGGACGCTGGGGGCGGTGCGAAGGGGAGGGAAGGGGAAAGATGACTCCGTACAGGTGCTTTTTCAGCGATGACCACTGTGCGGGCCGGGTTTCGAACAGCGCAATCTGTTGTTTTGAAGCAAAACTGACATGCGTCTGATGGGCGAATCACTAGACGGGGGGAGGTTCGCCATACGATATAAACCACGATGTGACGCGGCCTAGCAAGTGACAAATGCAAGGACACCGACCATAATACGAGCTGCGAATGTCAGCGGTCCGGTAACGTCAGTGAACCACGGTCGAACTTTTGCCTGCTAGAATGTTTGAGTTCTTTTGAAGTATTTGTACATCGCGCAATGCAACATCACAGTTTTTCTCAGTCTTTTACCCTTTCACACCAGTAATATACCAGTTTTGTATTTTTTATTGATTGTTGCATGGCACATACGGCGACGCTATTTTATCTCTGTTGATATTGACCTGTGGGTTAGGTAACTGGCCTACGTGGCCCTACAAAGATTCTTCAATGCACTGTTTGGTCTGCATCACCACAAAATGACTGTAAAAAGCATCAATTCAAATTCCGCGCCCAGAGATAAACTCAGTATTTTCATGGAACGGGAATTCAGAAAACGAATATTTCATTTCCAAAACGCTTTTAGTATATCACGATATTTAGAATAATATTCAGGAGACTATCATTTAAGTGACAATATTAATTTCAAAGCACTAATTCATATTAATATGTGTTTAAAATAACAATTCGAGCATTCCGGGAGATTCAATATTTTTTATAAATGTTGGATCGTGTTCATAATTTATGTTTACGCCGCTGTGTACCGTGGCTATCATTTTGAACAAAATTCGATATTCTGTTCGTACATTTAAAATATTTATTGAATAGAACCTGCAAATACTTGATACTATTAAGTATTCTAGTGTAAGCAACGCGATGCTTTCCAGAATATCACTCGACTGTTTCACTGTTTACGCGGAGAAACGAGGAAATGCTCCGCGCAGAAGGTGACGCCGCTGTCTGCAGAGTCGTTGCGGCCGGTTTGAATTTCGCACCCCGGAAGTGATTTTTAAACTCAATTTTCTCAAAGACAAAATTTTTTTCGGAAAAACTGGACCTGCCATTCTTCGTGTCTGGCAACACAGAATGTGTGGTATTTTTTTGTAACGGGAGCTTCTGGACACTCTGTGTATGTATGTATGTATGCATATATATATATATATATACACATGCATATATATAAATAACATAGTATATAAATAGCGATAAATGATATACTGATATGATATAAGAAATATTTGCGATAAACTATTATGCCAAAATTAATAAGTTATGTAAATGAGCCATCGATTATGATTATAATGATATGTGAACTTAGTATTTTACAAAATAGAACCACTGTATTATGCAAAACGATTAGATATGTGTATAACAGCTTGTTACTGCTACCATTATTCAATAAATAAATAAATAAATGCACCCATATTTTCAAGATTTTGTCATAAACACCTGAGCTGTGGCTTTAAATGCAGTATTTTAATGGACATTATGAGCAATGCCTGACAATGGGAAATTTCACTCAATAGTCAAAAAAATTGGCATGTCATTATAATGAGCCTTGAAAAAATTGAAACTGGAATAGGACAGATTCGGATACCTTGTGAGGGAAAGTGGATAACAATTTGTTATCCACTTTCCCTCACAAGATATCCGAAGCTATCTTTATTCCAGAATATTTGTTATTTTTCTTATATCTAAAGCCTCTAAAAGTGGGACAATGCTCAAATGTTCAGATATAACTGTGAAAGCAACGAAGAAAAATACTTTCATATGACCTAATCAGCTACTGACCATAATGCATCGTAGTACATAATAAGTGATTTGTACTTTTGAATTAAAGTAAATGAAAGGCACTAATATTGTTTAAAATCACAAGGTGAAAGTGCTTTTATTTTGCTCGTAGGCTTGGGGCCCTCGACCTATCGGTATGTCACTGCCTTTCCTACTCGCAAATAAAATGGTATTTTACCAATTGTCATAACTATTTGTTTTACCTGAGCAAAGGTGCGGTAATGTTTCCATTTGTCTCTTTTAAGAACTGTTTATATTTTTCATGTAAAGTGCTGTGTAATAAAGTAGTATTCACATTATTTTGACATGTCTTCAAGCAAGCAAAGTTTCATGTTTTTTCAGGCTGGTATACTGTGTTTATTGCTTGTTGAAATTATAAAATTGTGTAATGTCAATATGCTCAATAAAATACTAGATTTTACTGCTATAATTTGCCTTTATTCTTCCATAAAATTCTTAGAATTAATTTTGTTTTTTGATAAGTTAAGATTAAAGGAATGGGGGAGTGAAATTTTAAAACTCCCGCCTTGCTGGGTTTTTCAAATTTTGCGGTTACTTCTACGCTATTGGCTGTTCATTTGCCCAATAGAAATCAATACAGCTGCATATGGCAGCACCGGAAGTTCTACAAATAAGGTTTCTCCATTGAGTGCCATCTCTGAGATATACTCTTTGCAACACCACTTAAAAATTACCACAATGAAGAGTTAGTTGGCAAAGGTACGTCGATCGAACTTCTAAATTTTAAGTGCATATTATATTACCTTACAACATTAGAATTTGCCAAAACATTTAGACACTTCTAACAGAATTAAAAATTATTTGTTTTCTGCGATTAGTAATGTCATTTCCATGGCTATTTTTCACAGAAAATTTTTGAGTTTCGAAAAGTCGAAGAAAAAAGTTGGAGTCATTTCTTGAGAAAAGTGGCGTTTGCATGTTTTTGAAATATGCGGAATATTGAGCTAGTTTTCATAGAAAACGGTTAAGTTCTCGAGAAACTTAACTTGACGTTATAATCACATGTACTCGTAAATATAATAATCTGAATATATCGCCTCTTATATAAATATTACCGACGTGAAAGACAAGTAAAAAAGTACATTTTTTGTAATTTTTTTGAAAAACAAAAGAATAGAGCAAGATGGCGATTATGTCATTTCATAGTTTAAGGAAAAAAATATGGAGTCGTTTTTGAGAAAATTTTGTTTTTGTATTTTTTTTAAATTACACATATTGCGCGCAATATTGACCAACATACTACTAGAACTTTATTTGAAGGAAAATCTCTATCTGCAATTTTGTAGTTGTAGGAAGATGCTGAAGAAAATTCAAACTTTTCCCATTTTCAAAATTCAGAGTTAACCGTGGAAATCAGACCAATGCCACGTAGGTGTAACCTATTCTATTCGCACAAGCTATTTAAAGAAAAAAATTTGGAGCCGTTTTTGAGAAAATTTTGAAAATGTCTGGAAGGCTTCATGTAAAGTACTCCTTAAGAGTGAAGAAAATTCTTCAAAATCGCGGCGCCTTAAGAGGAACCAGATCGACTGGGGAATATTTTGGAAGAAATCGTACTTATACTGCGATTTTTCTAAGAGGCGACTCTCAAGGAAACTCAAATCCCATCTTCGCGATGGAATATGTCACGGCATTTCGCGTCTTTCTCAGTCGTTCCGCTAGATTTCGCACGATCGCGACCGTATGAAGCAGTGCTTCCGATCATGCGACTTCTATCGGCAAGACCGAGAAAAGACGCGAAATGCCGTGACATATTCCATCGCGAAGATGGGATTTGAGTTTCCTTGAGAGTCGCTCTTAGAAAAATCGCAGTATATGGTTTAGGCAGCACACTCTCCACACAGGCCTCGGCGCTGTGTCGTGACGTCACCTCTAGAAGGCAAGCGCCGTTTACACTCAACGCATAGTGGGTTATCTGCGACTGTACGTCTTTACATGCCACAGTTACATACCTACAAGTCGGCTAATTTTTCGACAATAGCTCAGAATATTTTCTAATAAAAGAGAAATACTAATTTACTGGGTTATCTAATTATACTTCGTTCTTTCTTTCTTTCTTTCTTTCTTTCTTTCTTTCTTGGCGCCCGGGGGTGTGTCAATAAAATGGAATATCTCACGATATTTCGTGTCGTTCTCGGTTGTGCCGCCAGAAGTCGCATGATCGCCAGCACTGCACGATAGTCGCGATCATGCGACTCATAGTGGCACAACTGAGAACGACGCGAAGTACCGTGAGATATTCCATTTTATTGACACCCCCCCGTGCGACAAAAAAGAAAAACCGACATATAACAATACCTACTAAATACTATTTAGTAGATATTGAGTATACGTTTTAACTTCATTAATTGCTACGTAATTTGCCGGAGTACATGGGGAATTGGAATATAAATAAATATAGGTACACCTTTCAATGCTTCTTGTAAATATTTAAATTTTATTATGAAACATGTTCTTAAATACAAATATTACAAATTTCATAAAGTTTCCAATTTGTTGATGATACTGAAGAAATTAACATCTCAAACGTCTACATTCTTACATCTCTTGGCATATTGTCCATGTTTCCACCCATTCCCCATTTACAAGCCATAGATATCTATTTAAATAAAATCCAAGAATTAAATAAATTCCCAAATTAGAAATGCTGATTATTTCTAGACATGATTTAAATTATATAACATTTAAACTTGATATATTTTATCACTAATTATTTAATTGTACACCAACAAAAGGTTCATTTAGCAACTTTTTGATGAGATTGAGTGTTTGATTTGATATACAGAAAATTTATTGAACTAAGAATTGCTATAAATAAAATAATAAAAATAATTTTCCTACTGTAACATTATCATATATTCCTGGCATTACAAATAAATTGAGTAAATATTGTACTGTCAATATGAAATTAAATATACAATATAGCTTCCAACAAAAAGCTTTTAATTAACAACACAAGAGATAAAATTGGAAAAATAGAACTAGTTGCCTTTAAAGTCATAATTGTTCCTTGACCTATTTAGGACTAACTGAAAAAATTTCAATTCCAAGTTTACGATCATGCAAAAAAAAATTAACCATCCAAACAGGAAGAATTAATTGAAAAAATTGTTAATTACAATCACAAAATTGATTTCATACTTAAAAATATTTCCACAAAGTAACAGAAATATTAAAATAAAATTAAATCAATCTGAACTCATTAAAGTAAACAGTTTACAATATTTATGAGATTTTTGTCTATTAAATCAAATGTTTCCCTTCATCTAGCTTCACTGTTTATGACTACTGATGTCACAATAACTGGCACAGTTGTTGTGTCGATTTGAGCAAATAGAACACTGTCACTTTTTTTATCACTGTCCAACACTCATCAATGTCTTCTCTTTCCAAACATTCTTCAAATTCAATAAAAGAAGAAAATGTTCTTGCTTCATATTCTTCATATTCTTGCAAGCTTTCAGAAATGGCCTTTTGCAGACTATCATTTTCCAATCTTATTCGTTTACTCTCTGGATCTTCCCTTGACGACGTTGGTTGGGAAATATATTTAGGGCCTGGAAATATTTTAGGGATTTCCCCATCCCTTAATCGTGGCCTTGTAATTTCTTGCCTGATTTCTCGTCATAGCATTCCGCGACCTTTATTATATCGCTTTCAGCGAAGTGGAGTTCACACACCTGTAATAAAGCAAGCAGAGAGTAGAGTCATATCTACACATAAATTCTTGGATCAGAAATTACAACAGTTAGTTTCTTAATATTATTTATTCACTAGTGTTTCCACTCATTTCTAATAGTGCCTCACATGTGCTGTGAACAATAAAGAAGTTGTTTGTCAAGAAGTTGTTAGTGTTTGAAGATCTCTCTTCAGTCACATGTGTCCATATATATATATATATATATATATATATATATATATAGTGTGTGTGTGTCCATAGTAATATGGACACACATTACATTTGCCATCTTCAACACATTCGTCCGTGAAAGTAATTTTCTAAATTTATTAGCTGTAAGTTGAAATATTTCAGTTCTTTACTTTGGTGCTACTCTATTAAGAAAGTTCATAAAATAATATTTATTGACTACATTTGTAGTTATTTCTAAACTGCACAAATCGGTTTCACATTTCGCAACATTAGTTTCTGTAACCAACTATACACTTAACCTCACTTTGAGTACTTGAAAAAAAATGTGTATAATAAAATGCGTATCTGTATCATAAATATAACATTAAACAAAATGTTTGGATGTACATAATAATGCTATAATATGTTTAATAATTCTAATTCATCTAACTTACCTTTGTATATTTAGAAGGTGTGAAATCACGTGGCACAGCCTTGAGCCATTTTCTTCTTAATTCTGCAATTTTATTTTCACACGGCAGCGAAAATACTTGCACTTTCGGTCCCGTTGGATAATTTCCCTTACAGTAAGGAACACAACACGAAAAAACCATATTCGAAACCCACGAACTAGCAAAATGCAGCAAAACTAACAACGAGGAATCTTGCGAGAATACCCGGTCCCCTATACAAATTTTTCAATATACCTACTCGTTGTGACATAATCGTTTCGGAAATGACGTAGCGCCAAGGCCTGTGAGGAGAGGGTGCTGGTTTAGGCCAGGCGCGGCTCGTCATTAAAGGCTGTAAGGCGGAACCTCCCATCTACTAATCGCCGCCCTAAAGAAATTTACAAATACATTTGTAAATGAATTTATTTATTAAAAATGGATTTCTGCGCTATATTATATAACCATCATATCAAAAATTTTCTTTGTCGGTTCGTTAACGGCCGGCCGTAACGCATTTGAGCCTGTTGACAGGGAAGAGAAAAACGTTAGGCTCCCACTTCGTTCCGTCTGGGCCTGTGTAACGACGAGGCGTGACGTCATGCATTCACTGCACGGGCTTATTGGCGAACGAAGGCTGCAGGCTGGCAGCCTATAAGCGTGGGCAGAGCGTGGGCCTGGCGTCTGAAGGGATGCTCACCAGATAGCATTACTATGCAGCTCATAGTAATCCTATCAGGTGAGCACTCCCTTCATTACTATGCAGCCGCTAGTTCTGGCAAGGGAATCGTTCCTTATAAAGGACATAAGAACGAAATTCCAACTACTAAGTACTACGGCCTCGGAAGAATTCCTGGCGAAATTAATCAAGAGATAAGAGATATGGCCGGAATTGTATGCAACAGGAGCCATGATTGATCGTGCTTCGACGGAAGCAAACTTTGAAAAGCGTCACGTCATCACAAGACTCTCAGTTCACGGCTTCCATCACATGCTGTGCAAAAATACATACTATCACGAACCCAATGAGCAATGCAGATGCAAACTCTGTGACCTACATTGTTCCCAATACGACGTGGAGCAGTGCTCGATCAGAGTACAATCAATCACAGAGTATGCAGCCGCCAAATTACCGGAAAAGTGAAGTGAAGAAAAATTGTGAGAAGTCAAAAGAAGAAAAAAAAGATACATAGTAAAACGACATTAAGTGTGAAATCAATGAAGAGAAAGTGAAATATAAGTATATATATTAAATACAAGAAAAGTGTGAAATCATCAACTATATATTCAGTGCACGTTAGTGCGCTGTCCAGCTATTATTATTACTATGCAGCTCAGTGAGTAGCAACGATTTTCAACTAGTTGTTGGGTTTCAACTAGTCGCGCTTCTCCCTTATGTATGTATCGGAAGAAATAGTGTTTACAAATACAATACTTTTTAAAAGCTATGCCCTAATGAAATATCTAGAGAAAACTGTGTCAAAGAACAGGTCCCACTGCAGTCCCTATAAATGAAAACCTAGTACTGCCCTTCGAATTGAAGGACACCCCCCCCAAGCAAATAAACATTTGCAGCCTTCCCCATTTAGAAAACCACGAGCCGCGACTGGTTTAGGCACTAGGGTTGTTCACAGACACCGGTCGGAGGGACGGACGTTTTGCTTTCAATTGTTTTTTCGGCATCAAGGACGCACAAATCAAGAATTCTGGCTACACCCTGTGATAGAGGATTTTTTTTCTTAATTTAGCAAATGGGTTTATCCACTTTTTCGTTATCACGGCCCCGCAAGGTTTTTTTTCTGCCAAAAATTCGCTGTCTTTTCGCGCATTACATAAATTTCCCTATACTACGAATATTACCCCGTATATACGTACGTATACGGGAAAGTAAACATTGTGCATTAACTTTTAAAAACCTAATTTGGTACAACAGACTTTGTCTGAGAGAAACATCTCTACTCTTCAGTTTTGTAGTTTTAAAATGTGTTTTAAATATATTTTTGCACAATATATTTTACGGTCTTATTAAATAAGTGAAGAAATTTTTTAAAAAAATTTTGAAGCGGTTTTTTGAGAAAAAACTTGCGCAAAAAATTGTACCTGACATTTTTAAAGAGCTAATTTTGTATAACAGATTTTGAGACAAAAATCTCTATCGTCAATTTTGTAGTATTAACATTTTTTTGGAATTTTCAAAAAATTGGGGAAGTCAACGATAGTACTTTCACCATTCTCGTAAATGTTATTTGCACCTCCGTCAAACTGCAACCCCTACTTGTCAGAAATTCAAAATTAACTAGCCTATAATTTTGAACTAATTTTGTACCAAAATAAAAAATGTACTCAACTATAAACCAATAAAAAACGACATTCAAAAGTGGCTACTAAGCTAGCTTGACGTCAACCTACAACCCCCACTTTTCAGAAATTGAAAAATCACCTAGCCCATTGTTGTCTACTAATTATGTACTAATTTTGTACCGCAATTAAACATTTTGTACTCACCTATAAACAATTAAAAAACAGTTGCAAAAGATACACTTTTTGCACATATTGACGAATTTCTTAAACCCCCTTGGAGTCACACTTCGAAGTTGAAAAGTATACAGCGGTTTGCTACTATAGTGACCTTTCACGAGTATTTGTTTTCAAAATTGTATCTGGGCCCCCAACGGAGATATTGCAATCGAAAACGGACAAAATTGCGTGCAGCATAAAATAAAAGTACCAGCCAAGCCACCAACACTAGTCATAAATTCAAATCCAACTAGCCAATAATTATCTTCTATTTGTCTACTAATTTTGTACCACAATAAATCATTTTGTACTCGCCTATAAACAATTAAAACACTGTTTCAAAATAAACACATTTTGCACACATTAATGATTTTTAAGCCCATTTGGACACACACTATGAAATTGAAATGTTTACAGATGTTTGCTACTACAGTGAACTTTCACGAGTTTTTTTTTTTTTTTTTTCAAAGTTAGGTCTGGTCCCTCAACGGAGATATTGCAATCGAAATACGGAAAATATTGCGGCTTAAAAACAGTGCTTGCCAAGCCACCAACACTAGTCGTAAATTCAAATCCAACTAGCCAATAATTAACTTCTATTTGTCTACTAATTTTATACTACAATAAATAATTTTGTACTCGCCTATAAACAATTAACTAGTGGTGCTACACAATGGCACAGACTTTCCCGTATTAGTTTTATATTTGCTTGAGTCTGTGCTAGCTATTCGGAAATGCCACATTCTCTTGCCAGCTGCCATCTATCACCACACAAATTACTTTTTTTTTTACATTTTCTTAATTTTTCGATTTCCTGAATGGCAATTTTCTCATACAAATTTTGTGCCGTTTTAATGAAATTGTGGTTGAGCGCTACTACAATTGCAAAATTTGAAGCTCATTTTCACATAAAATTTGTGAGTTTTCAAAATACTTCATTTGAAGTCATTTGAAGCACATACACTCACAAATGTAATAATCTTTACAAATTGCTGGTAATGTGCATATTAAAGATGTGAGAGATCTTTCAAAAGAATTACATTTGCGTAATTTTTGAAAAAACAAAAAAATATCTCAAAATAAACCTTACGTCATATCAAAGAGTGCAAATATCATAAAAATATCACAAAATAAACCTTACGTCATATCAAAGAGTGCATTTAGCGCTATCCTATCGAAAAGTTTGAAGACATTTTTTGTAGCCATTTATGAGCAAATGGCGTTTAAGCATTTTTGAAAATGCGGAATTTTGAGCTAGTTTTCGCAGAAAACGGTTGTGTTTTCGATAAACTTTATTTGACATTATTTAAAGCACATTCACTCAAATATGTTAATGCGTACAAACCGCCGCTAATGTATGTATTATCGACGTGAGAAACAAGTCAAAAAATACATTTTCGCAATCTTTGAAAAAACAAAAGAATACAGCAATATGGCTTTTAAGTCATCGGAGAGAGTACATTTACCACTATTCGCACCAAAAGTTTAAAGAAAAAAATGGAGCCGATTTTGAGAAAATTTAGTTTTTGTAATTTTTTAAAATTGCACATATTGCACGCAATATTGCGTGAAAACTACTAAAATACAGCAAACTGCTGTATACATCTGAACTTTAAAGTGTGACTCCAAAAGTGTTTTAAAATAATCGTAAATGTATCCAAAACTTTCTTCTTTTGCAACCGTTTTTTAATTGTTTATAGGAAAGTACAAAATTATTTATTGTGGTACAAAATTAGTAAACAAATAGAAGATAATTATTGGCTAGTTGGATTTGAATTTACTAGTATTGGTGGCTTGGCAAGCACTTTCTTTTCAACTTTCCAGCGGGCGCGTTGTCGTAAATTTTACAATACCAGATTTTTGACTTTCCCGTATACTTAACGTTGTATGGAAGCGGACGTGTATAGGAGTCGCTCCTGAAAAAGTGCTTATATTTTGTGATTAAAGTGATTGGACCGCGTTAAAAAGTGTTTAATTGTGATTCTACTGTGACCATCGACACTGCGTATGAGTCATATTTACTCTGTGACGTAAATATTGAAAATATGAGAAGATAAACTTCACAGGTGGCCGGCGTGGGTCCGACGGCGGTGATGGTAATGGCGGATGCGAACGAAATGTGGGCTTCCGAATGTAAGTAAAAGCGGTTGCGCCGCTCAGCGGGGCGGGGACGTGTGTATGTTCGTGTCCCCGGTTGCTGAATCATATTTGCGTGTGTTTTCGTGTGGAAATGTGCAGAATTCCTACCGTAGCGACATGTAAGCCGCTGCCAGGCCGCCGCAACGGAGCTGAGGCTAGCCGCCCCCCCCCAGACAAAGCATATATATATACATAGTGATTGGGAAACTTGCCAACTTCCTGCTCCCGCAGGAATATATGAAAACTTGCCAACTAGAAAAAGCGCCCTTTACATGGCCACCCCTCCATCGTGCTCATATAAACCACTATCTGAGGTGCAATTAGCAACTGCCTCCGTAGCGCAAGCGGTTAAAGCATAGGGCTCGTGAACACAAGGTGACTAGTTCGAGTCACGATGGATCCGGAGGCCATTTTTGAAGCACCCAGGGTTCTGTAACCCTTCGCTTATCCCCTTCGATTGAGAGCGAGCAAGGATGGATAGTCATAGATTCGCTTTAATGCCATTGAGCAAGAGGTGCGCACAGCGCCACCTTGGAACGCACTGTGACCTACTAGACAATATAGAGGTATGCGATACTAGCACCATCTGCCTGCGAATATCTGAAACCTCGCCACAACTAATACCCACTCTAATACATAAAGTGACGCATAGAGTGCGAGCAACCCCCTTTGGTCATACAAAACAAAGAAAGTCTGCACATTGAAACACGAGCACGCGCGCGATCTCGCGACTGATGACAGCACCCTCCCCTGGGCTGCCCCCGCCTTGCTGATCGGTGCCCCGCGTCCGCTTCTGCCGCCCGCTGAGCCTGAAACCGCCGCCCAATTCCGCGTCGGCCCCCATCTTCTATAGTATAGTGTAATAAGACTGAATAAAACTTTATTAAACTGTTAAGTGATCAGTATATAATGGAAGACGACACTCAATCAAACTCCCGGATGCAAGATGAAATCGCCTTCTCCCCTCCCCCGGCGATATCAATGGAGCTGCTCGACCATCTCAATCAGTTATCCCCGGAGCAAATAAATGAAACGTTGCATGTATACAACGCAAGGAGTGGCAGCAATAGCCCTGACACGATGCCCTTAGCACAGCGCCTTAAAAGGCGGATTCAGCCGGCTAGGAAGGTAAAGGCCCTCTCTCGAGCCAACTCATCATCGAGTGTATCTGATGTTACACTACAACGCCATCGCCTCCGCAACACTCAGAATACAGCCCCAGAAATACAAGTTGAAACACCTGAATGGCCACATTTAGCTCCTTTGAGCCCACGCCATCGGCACTTGAACGAACCCATCGAACTTGACTGCCCCAACAATCAAACAGATATGTCAACGATCATGGAAATAGAAGAAGCCCAACCCAGGGCCACACAGGAGCGAAGCACCCCCCTGATCCCCCACCCCCCAGCCACAACAAACAACAACCCAATACGAGTCATGGCTTGGACGGAAGAGGAGCTTAACCAGCCGGACGCGTATGCAGAAAACTTCAGTAGAAATCCATTCGCTAGGCAGCAGACTCTTTCTACTCAGTCCCTGCATGCCAACACCGACCACACGCAGATAGGGGTCAACAGCGCATCCTCACCCCTGCAAAACCGAAGCACGCCCTCTGCCCCCCCCTCACCACTGAGGCCGTCAGGGACTTTTAGCCCATACCGGTGCCGCGAATAGAAACTGAAGCAGCAAGCAGCGGTAATAGGGCGCATTCCACCCCCACAGATACTAATCCCACAAACAGCCAAAGTGAAGACGAAACCAACGCCCCAGTACAGCTAAACGCTAAAACAGAGCTTTACCTGGTACAACCCTACATAAAAAGGAAAACGATAGTTATCAGTCTGCCAATTCCAAAAGCAATCAGATGTCCGATATGCCCAGAACATTACGAGCCAATATCGAGAGACACAAAGGCACAGGAACGAACTGCACAACTAAGTAGACATGTGCGAACAACGCATGGGCACCTACCACAGAAATTTAAATGTCTCGGCTGCGGAGCTTGGGCACACGCCGTGCACCATGTAAATACATGTAAATTCCTACAGCCAGCGCAAACACACATCAAGGGGCCTATATTTAACCCAAGGACGGCTAGAGAGAATGTGGCTATAGACGGTAAACTTATTCAACCGCACTTATATCAAGGAGGACAGGTGGTGGGGATACCAATGCCACTACAGTCTTCGGTAATTTGCCCCATATGTGACCTAGTAGTCACTAGCGCTGTGCACTTGCAATCCCGAAAGTCGCACATCATTTATCACATGCGTACAAAGCATGGCATAAGAAGAGTCCGCTTCTTCTGCATTGGTTGTGCGTCATTCACGCAGGAAGGAGAAAAATGGGACGGCCATCGCTTACAATGTAGCGAGGCTGCACATGCACAAGCCCCACAACTTCCAGCTTATGCACTCCCCGCAAAATGCGGAGCAGTGGGATGCGGAAAATATTTCCCAAATATCAAACACGTTAGCCTCCACAGGCGCCTCCATCTACCTCGCAAGCAGCGACGTCCAATGGAGGACCCGCAGAGGCATAGACCCGACACCTTTGTATCACAGAGAAGACGTCTCCTTGCGGCCGCGGACCTTTTCCTTCCTCTCCCTGGTGACGTTGCTGCAGAGCCAGCTACGGGACACCTTATCACAATAAACGATTCGGACGCCCACGCAAGAGGGCACGACTGCGGAGAAAACACCCCTTCCCAGTCCACACCCTTCTACAGGCAAGAAGAACAAACACAAGAAGGACGCCCCTCCCCTGACCGGGCCGAACAAATGCTACCCTCTTTGGTGACAACAAACCGCCTAACTGGTAGCCAAGGCAACAAGAAACATAAAAAGAAGAACCGAATGCGACGTGAACGAAGGCAACGCGCAGTGAGGACTGCGGCATCAGGAACTGAAGAAGAGTACGACCGGGACCAACAACGTGCGACTGCATCCAGAAGAGATGGCGCGCCAATAGCAGACAGCCGCAGTGAACATGCTCCGCCCAGACCCCAAGCAGGTGGCAACCAGCCTAGTAACGCACCCGCGTGAGGCCAGCAGCAACTACCCACCACCCCTCCTCTCCCTAAACATTGCCCCTCCACCCGAAATATCACAGCATAGGGGAGCACCAAGCCGGAGCCTCCCACTCCCGCAACCCCGCCTACCCACCCCATCCCGTCAATCACCAGACTTCTCCCCCTCCCCCCCACCTTCATGAACAGCCGCAAGCACCACCGCCGCAACCACAGCGTCAGCAGCACCACGGCGCCAACAGAGGCTGCACGCGTGAGTCCGTCAACTGCCCCGCACTAACAGGCACGAGACCGCTGACGAAACACCTCCTCTCCCTCCCCTTCTCACAGAAAACCGAGTAACGACAGCCCCCAACCGAAGACCAAACAGGAGAAGAAACCGCCCACCACTAGTCACTCCAGAGCTGCGAGTAGCAGTAGATAAGGCATGGGAGTTACTGCGCAACTCACATGGCGCAACGCAACAAGAAATTGAGGACGTTTACAGTGCATACGTAAGGGAAATTAGGAAAGGTCTCAAAATAAAACATTCTGATGACTACGTCCCGCCTTCGTGCAGCCCTGAAGAGCAAGCGACCCGCATACAAAAGGAATTAGACCGCACATATAAAACGCAGTGCCGAAAGGCGATGCGGGTTATCAACAAAAACAATAATAATAGATGCCCCATCAACCGAACCAAGCTGACTGAATTTTTCACGGCTATACATAGTCAACTACATGAAGGAGAATACAGTAATACATTCCAAATAGTCACTGAGCGGGATGAATTAACCACTACCGAGTTTACCCAAGAAGAAGTGGCTAAGAGACTTGCCCTCAGTGCCAATACCGCCCCAGGGGGGGACCGAATTTCCTACGGGCATCTCAAACAGATAGATCCAGATGCCAAGTTACTTACCCCACTGCTCAATGTAATTAGAAAGTCAGGCAAAGTACCCAGTGAATGGAAACAATCACGCACGATCCTAATCCACAAAGGCGGAAATGAAAACGATCCCTCTAACTGGCGCCCCATTGCTCTCACGGCAACAATCTACAAACTTTATACCGGATTGTGGGCTGCCCGTCTCACGCGATGGATAGAGACAAACAATGCCCTTGCGAAGACACAAAAAAGGCTTCCGCCCCTTTGATGGTGTGCTGGAGCAGAACTACATGCTCAGCAGGGAGCTCCTACGCGCCACAACTGGACGGACCAGCCTAAGTCTGGCACTCTTAGACATTGCAAACGCCTTCGGCTCTGTCCCGCATGCGGCAATTGGAGCCGCTCTGGAGGCAGTAGGGGTCGGTGGTGCCTTCACGGAAATAGTAACTGAAACTATATGATGGCACCACCACCCGAATAATGACACCAGAGGGACTATCAGACCCTATACCGATTAGGTGCGGCATCAGACAAGAGTGCCCACTAAGTGGGCTTCTTTTTAACCTCGTTATAGATCCCGTACTACAAAAACTAGAAGAACAAGCAGTTGACACTGCCCCCCCAGTTCTAGCTTATGCGGACGACCTGGCTGTCATGGCCAGATCCCCGGAGGATCTCCAAATAAGACTAGATCTCACTAATTACACACTTAAGACATTAGGACTCAGACTAAAGCCTCAAAAAATGTCGCACACTGTGCATAAAAAGGAGGCGTGAACTTGAAGCTACATTAAAACTTGAAGACACCCCCATACCCCGCATGACTGAGGGGGAAGCCGTTAAATACCTTGGAAAGCCAGTAGGATTCAATCTAGTAGAGTCCTGGGAGGGGTTAAACGAGCAGGTCCGATTATTAGATAATATAGCATCATCTCAGCTCCGGGACCATCAAAAAGTCGACGCGCTGGTACAGTTTGTACAGCCAGCCACCGTCTTTCCCCTCAGGCTAGGCCGCTATACAATTTCAATGCTCCGGCAATACGACAAGACTGTCCGAAGTAGGGCTAGGCAGTTCTTGTCCCTCAGCCATGGCTCCTCCACCGCCTTCCTGTATGCCGGCAGGGAGGACGGTGGAATCGGACTATTAGAGGCGTCCACTGAAGCGGACGTGTGGTCAGTTGACAGCGCATTTAAGTTGCTAACAAGCCCCGACCCGATGGTACGAACGTCAGCGATGACAGACCTTCAGATGGAAGCCGCATACTGTCAGCATGTGGGTGCCGAAGACGCTGACATATATACGTACCTCTCGGGGGCTCCGAACGACCGTAGTGCGCCTGGTAGATCGACCTTCACCCGAGCCCGCCAAGCCTCGCGACGGCTTGGGCTATTATGGCGCCCACCCAGGACTGAGGAGGACGGAGGTCTCCCATACATCGAGCTGCCGCGAGAATTCACCATCCGCAAACAGTCGCGCCGCGCCACTGCGAAGCGGCGCGGTGACGCGCTGAATGCGGGGGCGGATGAGGAGGAGGACGACGACGACGGAGAGCTACAAATCGACGGCGCAGAACAAGAGGAGTGGTTCGCCGACATCCGGATTCCGTGGGACTTCCTCACGGGCCCTTCCATTGACCCGTCTCCCCCTGACGCCCTGGACCCTGCTATGAACGGGGAGCCTCCAATACTGCCTTTTGCAGCCGGCAGCACCGCCCCGGAGCAGACGTGCGTCGGTGACCCTCCCGATGCTACCTGCGGCGACGCCCTGGAGAGAACGTGCACGGTGGACCTACCTGACGCAAACGGCTGCAGCGGCCCGACCCGAGACGCAGACGCCCCGGAGCAAGAGCGTCTGTCGCAAGCAGCTGATGGCACCGCCCCGGACCGGAGCGCGAACGCTGAGGTGGCCGTGCCCACAGCGGAGAACACTGACCCAACCGGCATGGTAGGCACCACGGCCCTGCCCGCTCATGACCCAATTCAGCCCGAGACGGATGAGGATGGAGTCATCCCCCTCCCAACTTGACGGCAGCCCCAGCGGAAGTAATACGTAGTGGAAGTACAGAGGAGTTAGAAACAATTTCTCGCAACAGTCATTGATACCAACGGTGAGGAAGAAGAAGAAGAAGACGCCCCCGCCCGGGTCAATCTAAAGTCACGCCATCTATTAGTTAAACTAATACGTTCGTTGATCCATAAAGCACATGCGAAAAGGTGGCGGGAGGCAGGAGCTGCAGGGCATCTATGCCTCGGCAACCATGGGCGTAGGCCGTGAGTCCACTTATTACCTCCGCTCGGGCGAAAATATGAGGCCGCCCGTATACAAATTCATACACGCCGCGCGCCTCAACAGCTCAAAGAAGTTAAATTTCCAACCTCAGAATGAGAAAGTAAACAGAATATGCCGTCGCGGCTGCAAGCAGAAAAACAATCCAGAAATACCTGCTGCAGAGACGATCGGACATGTCATTTCCGATGCCTGACACACAGTGCCATCCTGCAGCTGCGGCACAACCGCGTGCTAATGCACCTTAAAAACGCGGCCGTAGCGAACGGATGGTCTGTGCTGTATGAAGACCAGGCTGTAGGAGGCCGGCGACGCCCAGACCTGATAATGGTGCGGGGCCATCAAGCTGTCTGTATCGATGCCGCCGTGAAGACAGCGACCATTGGGAAGCTTGAAGAGAAGTATGCAGAAAAGGCCGCCAAATATCAAGAAGAAGTGCGCCCCGTTCTATTAGCCAGAAACTTCAGGGAGGGTCGAGTTCCTACCACTTGTGGTAGGAGCCCTGGGTGAGTGGTGCCCAATAGCATGGCGGTACTAAATAAATTACTAAGACCAGCGCGATCAACACACAAAGAGCGCATTATCGCCGAAGCGATCAATGGTAGTGCCGCCTGCTATTACAAGCACACCGCCCAAGTAGACCTGATCCCTGCCGAGTACCGCCGTGTGTGTAAATAAATAAAGCGGTACCCGGCGGGGGCCGCCTCGGCCGATGCCCGATCATCTGGCGGAGGCCAATCCTCACCTGAAGACTCCCGCGCCACCCACCCGGAGCCCCTCGATGCCCCTACACCCTGTCAAAGAAGATAGTGAAGTGATTGTTCAGATAAAATGTAAATAGTGTAAATAGTAATCAGTGCACAACAAGGACGTGACAGTGACACCTGTGCGAGTTAGGCCATTTCAGCTACAATTTCGCGAAGATATAAGCAATAAGGACGTGACAGAGTCGCCTATGAAAGTAAGTTTAATTAGATGTAGGTTGTTGAAGTAAAAGAGAGGAAAATCCTCAGACTACTATAAATAACC
>JAHLJT010001547.1:0-10026 GCA_031308135.1 Acheta domesticus
AATCAAATATAGCTGATGAACACTAGCCGTAAAAAACACAATAAACAAAAGAAAACGACTTAAAAAAGATTTTTTTATCCTCCTTTTCAAAAATTAATTAGCTTTTAAAAATATGATATTATGTTTTGTGGAATTATAACTATACTCATAATAATTTAAATAACAATAATCATGGACAGAACGTGCAGTTAAGTTCTAGTGAAAAGTAATCGTATGTTTAGCGTGTGAGATGTAATGATTTTTGAGATAGGTTTTTCAACATTATCTCTTTGCCTTCATAATACTTACTTGTTAATATTTTAAACGAAATTTTGAGACGGAAAATGTTTAAAGAAAACACTTTTGCTCAGCAACAATAAGTACTAAATACAAACAAAAATAGATGATTTGTAGTTTAACATTCTTTTTCTACATACTACTATGGACTATGTAGCTCCAAATGTAGATTGAAATTTTCAAAAACAGATCTCAAATAATATTCAAATTTATCACACTCAACAAAGAAATGTTTAACATTAATGATTTTTTTTAAATGTTTTCAGATATTTTTGTAATCTTCGTACAAAATACGAATTTTAATTTTTTTACGTTTTTACGTAGTATTCAAATTTAGCCATTTCCGTAAATATAAATTAACTTTGAAAAAATATACGTCAGTAGTCTATAAAATTCATTTTTCCCGTAGATATCTTAAAAATACATTCATACTGCTTATAGAATAAGAAGTAATCTTCCACAAAAACAATAAAAAAAAGAATTTGGAAACTAACATATTCCAAGCACTATAAATTTATCACAGAAACATATTCCAGTTACAGAATTATTTCTCATCATCGGTCGTCCCTGGACCACTGCATGGCGAGTGTGTGTGGGGGGAGGGGGAGAAGGAAGAGGTACAATGCAGGTCCGTGTCGAGGGAGGGCGCGCCGGCGCAATTAGCAGCCTGTATAAATAAACGGCGGCGCGCGGAGCACGCGACGGCAGAATCCGCGGTGGAGATGCGGCGGCGGCGGCCCACCGGGGGAAAATGGTAACTACGACGGCGACGGCGACGGCCGAACGAAGGGAAAGGCGATGTCGACGGCGGCGGCGACGGCAACGGGGACGGGGACGGCGAGGGCGGGGGCGAGGGCGAGGGCGAGGGCGAGGGCAGGCGAGGGCGAGGGCGAGGGCGAGGGCGAGGGCGAGGGCGAGGGCGAGGGCGAGGCCGAGTGCGAGAGCGAGGACGACGGGGACGGGAACGGAGACGGCGACATTGGCGACAGTGGCGGCGGCGGCGGCGGCGACGACGGCGACGGCTTTGGCGGCTGTGGAAGTGGTGGCAATGATAATGCTGGTAGCGACGGCAAGAGCGAAAGTGATGTTTGCTGAAGAGGAGGGGAAAGCAGTTGGTTCGAATGGATTGAAGAGGAGTCATTGGAATGGGGCAGCATTATCAATGGCGTTGGAGGAGGCAGCGATGGGGAGTGATAGAAATATCTATGGTTGTTGCAATGCTGGCGTCGGAGTTGGAGGTAACGACTCGGTGGCGGCGATGGCGGTGATGAAGTTCGCTGAGACGATGGAGATGCCGGTGATCGAGATGGTGACACAGTGATCGAGGTGATACCGGAGTGTTGTTGGCTGTGGTTTAAGTTATGGCTGTGGCTACGGTGAAGGATGTGGAGTCGGAGGTGGTATTGGAGGAAGTGCTGGGGCAGGCGAGGCGACCGAGCTGGCTGTGGCAGAGGGGTTGGGCTGAAATTGGTAGTGATGGTAGCGCTGGCGATGGTGATACTGGTGTTGGTGGTGGCGATCACGGCAATGTTGGTAGCGGAGCGGGAGCGGTTTAACCGAGTAAGAGGTGAAGGCAGTCGGTTCGACGGGATTGGCGGCGGAGGCGGCGAGGATGATGGTAGTGGTAGTAGTGACGGTGGTGATGGTGGTGGTGGTGGGTGGTGGAGACGGTGAAGCTCTGGCAATAGAAATAGCAGTCTCACTGAAGGCAGGTGCACCAGTGACAGCGGTTACGTTTTCTGACGGAGAGTAGAGTTAAACTCGGAGAGTCGGCTTATTGGCTGTGGCAGCGAGGAGTTGCGAGAGAACTGTAGGCGAGGTAAATAAGTACATTATGAATGGGCGGTAGATGTGAGAATGGAAACGTTCACATTTTACTACAAAGTGAAAAGTTGCAAAAACTTACGAGATGAACAGTGTGTGATTTTACGAGAAATTGGTACAGGGGGAATTCTAGACATGTTAATTAGGGGATTGCATAACAATATGTGCGGAAGGGAAAGAGATTTTGAATTGAAGAAGATATGTTGATACATATTGAAGAAACGTTTACAATTTTGTAACGGCTGTGTAATAATATGGATATCCACTTTTATATGGAAGCAATCATACTTTATCAGTAGATTGATTCTCGTTATCGGTTTCTTCAATTCTGTTTGAAACTCAGTACAACCTACATTTATCATTTTCCTCTATACTTTTTCTACTTAAAGTAATTACATTATTCCAATTAAATGTTCTCTGACAATCGTAAATTATCCAGTCGTTTTTCTAACCATTTCACAAAACAATGTATTGGTAAGTATCAACTATTCACAGCAGTAAATCTCGGAGGATAATCTGCGAATCCGATCCAGTTGAGCAGTTTGCACGGGCCATTTATTTCCCTAAGGGACGCAAGTGTCCGCAATGAAAACAGCCAAACAGTGATTTATTGTCGTTACGTCGCAGTATCGTAGGCTAAGTTGCAGAATAGTAGTTGAATCCACTTCAAAGCAGGAGAGGGAGATGTGTTTCGAACAAGAGAACAGGGAAGCGGAACGAAGGGGAAGGAAGTTGCAAACTCTCGAAAGATGGGAATTAGAATTAGAGAGTGGAGAAGACATAGAATATGAGAATTTCAGATTATACGTCAAAGAGGAACGAGGTAGGAATTGAATACTTTGTGGGAAGGTAAAATATGAAGAAACAATAGATGCAACAGAAATGTATCTCGATGACGCTACATCTCAGGTCAGTCAGAGATCAGCATTTTTTGCAGAACCGTGCCTTGAACTTGTAAGGGATTTATTCCCTTCTTAAATATAACAAAGATATATGGTAAATGAAGGATCACGAGTGGTAAAAAGATTGATAAAATTAACTACTAGATGTCTTAGCTAGGTAGTACTGTGCTTCGATCCAAGCGCTTGGCTATAGGTCGGGATTCTGACACAGTTGGGCCCCACAGGCCTACTAAGCTTCACAACGTATTAGTAGAAATAATGGCAAAAGGCTTTGTGAGATGAAAGCTTACAGTGAAACTTCGTACAACAAATGAATAGCAGGTGGGCGCGGTTAACAGTCACCGGAGAAGTTGTTCGGAGCAAATTCCTCTTATCCTGAAAGCCAAGAAGCCTTGTACAGGGCAGGCAGAAATTTAGGAAAGTTTGAATTTTGTGTTTAGAGGGACCCCTTGTCTCGTATTTAGGAGTATAGATCTGCTATTTCTGGAAGAACACAATGATAAAATCTGTGTAGATTATTCTGAAATATAAAGTGCAACCCACTTGCGAATGTTTTCTTCTATTTTCATTAAATCTTATTTTTTGGAGTAGAAACAAAAACATCTAGCTTCAAACACTTTTAGGACAATAGGTAACAATTCTGGTTTCAAATTAAAGGATCAATATTTTTGAGCGCTTGAGGGGTGGGGTGGGGTGGGGGTGCGGCGGGGTGGGGTGGGGTGGGGTGGGGTGGGGTGGGGTGGGGTGGGGTGCGGTGCGGTGCGGCGGGGTGGGGGTGGGGTGGGGTGCGGGCGGGGTGGTGGTGGGTGGGGTGCGGCGGGGTGGGGTGCGGCGGGGTGGGGTGCGGGTGGGGGTGCGGGGTGGGGGTGGGGTGGGGTGGGGTGGGGGGTGGAGGGCCTGAAGTGGAGAGGCCGGGGGGGCCGGGGTCTGAAGTGGAGAGGCGGGAATGAGGAGCGGAGGGGTGGGTGGAGTGAGGAGCGATGAGGTGGGGAGAGGAGGGGTGGGTGGGGTAAAGGTTGGGGATGGGGAATGAAGAGACATGTGGTGAATGGAGGGGAGGGAGGGGATGGGAGGAGGGAGGGAGGGGATGGGAGGGGGATGGGAGGGGATGTGAGGGAGGGGATGGGTGGGGTGGGGATGGGTGGGGATGGGTAGGGGTGGGGATAGAGGTGAATGGAAGGATGGGGTAGGGAAAGGAGGGGCGGGATTTTGGTGTGGAGGGCCAGTGTGGGCAGCGAAGGGTAGTTGGGACAGGATACGGATGAAGGGTCAGGATGGGGGAAGAGAAGTGGGGTGAGGAGTGAAAGGGCGTGATGGGGTGAAAGGTCCGGATGAGGAGTGAAGTGTGAGGAGAGTGGAGGGGCGGAGTGGGTAGTGACTGGGCGGAATGTGGAATGGAAGGGCATGATGAAATTTGAAGGTGGATGGAGTAGTGAAGGAAGGGATATGAAGTGAAGGAGTGGGATTGACCATGAAGAGGTGGGTGTGTCGAGCAAAGGGGCTACGAGGGGACTGTATTATCCATACATCGTATGTCCAATTTTTGAAACTTCGACTCCCTCAGTGGCAATATGCACCATGCTCGGTATGTGGTGTTTGGTTAGGGTTTTTTTGAAGTGGCGACTGATGTGTTAGTAGGATATTAAGTTATTACACAACCGTTACCAATAACATGTGAAAGTATGTGCTTTTATAATCCCACTATTTTATGGTGAACAGTAAATTTGCATTTAAGATCCCACGTTCACATGCAAGTGTTAAGAGATTATAACCACATAAAATTTGAATTCAGTCTGCGACGGGAGTTGAGTTAACGAAGGTTTTGTGGAGAGAGGACACGGCGAGGGAGTTTGCAACGAGGAAGGTTCTGGCGAGGAAATTGCCGGCAAGGGAGTTGAAATGCATAGTGGTCTGGCAACGTGCCATCACTTCTTATACCGGCCCTGAGCGTTCTTTAGAGTGCCTCCACGCCGTTGTTTTGCGGAGAAGCTCTATACGCCCAGTTACCCATTATTTCACGCACCGCAGAACATAGGCCGGGCATCTCCGTTTTATTGGTGACATTTCCTATAGTTCTGTAGAACACATTTCCACTATAAATCACAATTAATATCCGATATTATAATCTAAAACATATAGTAATACTTCGATATTTCGGCTCCTGTACGCTAGTGGGACACAATGTACAGAAAAAAGACACATTTCAGCTTACCTTACGTTACTTTTTTTCGAATTTCAATTTTTTAAGGTGGTTTAGATTTAAATCTAGTTTTATTCCGACGTTAATTAAATTTTGTGCTTGTGATCTTCAAAACAACAAAAAAGTTGTTGCATGTATGAGATTTCGTAAAACTAATTCTATCCTCCTTTCCTTTCTGTTAAACTAAAATTAATGTGTGGTCTTTCAATTTTTCGCAAATATGTCGAAAACTGACAAAATTCAACAAAGGTAAATTAAATTTTTCTAAAAGTTCATAAAATGTCGAATCTAACGCAAATTATTCATTCCAACAGCGCAATTGGGATTATAATGATTGAAATTTTTTACTGGAAGTTTTGCAGGATAATTTTGCCAGTTTACAAAGCCATTCTTTAAATTTCCCCGTAGCAAAGATTATGGTAAAATGATGATCATTAAAAATATGGCACGTCAAAGTGGGACAGTGCTGGCCAGAGGAGGCAGGGTGAAAGAAGGAGGGCTAGGAAGGAGAGGGTAAAGCTGAACGGGTAAGACGGGTAGGGAAGAATAGCGGGACTGGGCTAGCCAAGAAGGTCAGATCTGAGCCAGGATTGGTAATGCAGGGATACACCTACCCAGAAATCTATTCATTTCCTTTTCTAATATGATGATTAAGATTAGTAAATAAACGGGAAAACGGTTGGCACAAATGAATCAAATGAAAAAAAAGTATATCGATCAAGATGTTTTCCTGTGACCACTATAACTCTCCATTTTCTTGGCAGTGGAATTATTATTTGAATGCTCCATTCTCGTTTACAAGCAACTTTCATTCTAATTTAAAAATGTTTGTTGAGTATTAGACTAGCCGACTGATACGAACCTACTTCCTCCACTGACCCTGCCCTCCGCCGCGCCACTGTCTGCTGTGCCTCCCCTCTGGTTTCCGGTTTTTCGCCCGCCGCGCCGCCTCCTCCGCGTCCGCCACTCGCCACGGCGTGGAAAAGGCAATAAGGCGCGGTCGGCGTCGCGGGCGCCACCCTTTCTTTCTCGCCACCCGTTCCCCGCGCCGCGCCGCACTCTGCATGCCAATGGGCGCCGCAGACTCCGGCGTCACCACCGACGCCCCCACCTCCGCCAGCCCCGCCGCCGCCGCCGCCACCGACTCCTCCACCAGTTATCCCGCCCCAATCCCACCACCAGCTCCACAGTGTCGCTATTCAACTACCGTCACGTCCCCGACCATGCTGCTCCCCCCTTTGCATTGCTCAGTGTCCGCATAAAAAGTTTCACTTCCTCTCCCTCTTCTCTCTGTCGCTCTGCCTGTCTCTCTATGTCTGTTTCACCACAGAGGAAAAATAATATTGCCGCCATAGCTTTCTGTTTATGCCTGTCTTTATTTTTTCTGTCTCTCTCTCAGCCTGCCTATGTCTGTCTCACCACATTGAGGAAGGACAATCTTTCCTTTATGCCTGTTCCTTACCTGTCTGTCTGTTTATCCCTGTCTATCTCTGTCTGTCCTGTCCGTCCGTCCGGTCCGTCCGTCTCTCTCTCTTTCTTCCGCCTCGAAACTCTCGCGCATTTCTCTCGCCTCTTGTTCCTGCAAGATGTAGAGGCACCTCCATACAAGCATGTAAGCTCGTCTGTAGCTGTGTAGGTTTCATCATATAATGAACTCTATAAGAAATAGAGGAAATGTATTTATTCATAAAAGCATATATTTCAACAGTTATACATTGTTCCTAATGTGTCCACTAATGGGACAATTTCTCAAACCAAGGGATGTTAATTGTTAAAATATCCTTATTTTTTATTACTTTGTAAAAAAATGGTGATGAATTAGTGATAAATAAATTATAAAATCATTATGAATATATTTACATAAAATGCAGAAAAACTAATTTAACTTGTCAGTTGCTCAATTTGAAAATGATTGGATATTCTGTGCTTAACAAAATTATCGTGACAAGAGAAACGGCTGAAGAGTTCGCAATAACAGCTATCATTGAATATTGCTTTGGAAATATTGCCTCTTTATTTTTCTTTGTAATGTATTTTTATAATTTTCTTTCTAATCCCTTTCACTTATCTAAACATCAGATCTTGCAGCACTTCCTCCTTTAACGTATAGCCAAGAATTTCAACTTCAACACTACAATAACGCATTATACCATCCTTATACTTTTAGAAGGAAGTCTCTGTGTGAACTGAATACAAATAACGCCTTCAGAATTAATTTGATCTCCTCTTAACACACACACCCGCCATTTCTAAGCCACAAATGGTCCCCTCCCTCTAGGTTCTCGAACGCTGTGAAAACTGTGCCAAGAACTGAGCACGCAACAAGTTGCTTGTTACTTTTATTAAGGCTTGTCTCAGGACAGTATGGCGAAATGGCGCGTACATACTCCGCAGAGACGTCTTCGAGGAAAACACATTCCCGTAATGGAGAAAAATGAAACACGAGGCAGCGTTCCGAAGGCCCATGATAAATTTCTCCTTTTTCTGGGAGCCCGTGCGGTATTCCACATGGACGCACAACTCCTTCCAACCTATTTCCTCCCATGTCAGAAAGTCTTTGAAGAGAAGGAGGGTGAGCAGAGTAGTGGGAGGTGGTTTTGGCGATGAAAGCGTCTGATCGAAACGAAGCTTGCAAATTGAGGCGTTCCTGCTTAGGAAAAGAGCTGATAGATTATTGAGGTGATATGTGGGAACGAAAAATTCTACGACGAATAAGTCGATAGCAAGAGAACCTCGGGAAGGAAGGCAGAAAATGGTTCAAGAGAGAGGAGAAGAATTGAAGATTTTCCACGACAACGCTCCCGAATGTCAAATTTAGAGAATTAGTGACACGACAAAATAGAAAGAATGGTATGGAAAATTTTCGGACAAATGATTAAAATGTGGATTTCAGAGAAACACTTTTGGTTAAATTATTTTCCTGTGGATAAAATAAATTAAACACATTTTAAACTCAATCACAATAGATAAACTAATTACGTTTTTTTAAAAATTCTCACCATCCCACTTGAGGCACATTCGGTGTCTTGAGGGGACACAGCGTGTCTCTGCTTGTCAGAGATTTCTTGAATCAATTGGGGTATGATCAATTGGAATCGGCGTTCAATCAATTGGGGATAGGTCCATCGCTCGGCACTAAGGATGAAAATGAGGACCCTGAGGGGAGGGGGCGGTTCGTTCCGCATTGACATGGATGCTGTTTCTGGGTGCGTCTGCACTTGATCGAAAGACCGCGAAAACGACCATTCAGAGCAGTGATCCTCGAAAGGTCATCGCCAGATTCATGACCTCGAACCAGTTTTATGATCGCAGCAAAAATCTGTCCAACGTTGGAACTCAAACCTATAAACTCGCGGTCAAACAAAGTACAGAATTGCGGAAGCATGTTTTGCCAATTATAATAATAATAATAATATGTTCAATACATTTTTATATGCAACTAAACAGAGGACTTATTTTTGATCTGAAGGCAAAAAGAACAGTAAACTCATCTCAATTTGCCTCACTTTCAAAACTTGAGATACCCATGGTAATTTTAGATACGGCCGAGGCAAACGAAGATGATCACAAAGACGGTTTAGGGGAGAAGTACTTTGGCCGTCATTATTATTATGAAAATCACGTTGATGCGCATTCTGCAGATTCTTATAACGCTTGTTTCATAACCTTTTGTATTTGTGCAAAATAGGACGTGAAAGAGAACGTTTGTGGGTGTAATCCCCTCTATATTTAATATGCCAAGGAAATATGTTAGTTTTCGCAAATTTAGAGACCAACAACACAAAACCACGTAAGCGTGCTTCTGCAAGATAGGGAGTTACACCAAACCCTGCATCTAACACGTGGAGCGCGAAAACAAAGGAGTTCGCAGATTATATCAGATTTGCGAAATCGGTCGGATATAAAACCTGCAACACGTATTACCCTGCAAGACACTTTACTGCAGTGAATAATTCCGAATCAATCCGTCCTAGGGAATCAAAACGAGGTTTTCGTGTCTCGAGATGGGGCTTGAACTGTTTATACTGTTAACTACCAAATGAGAATTTTTGGAGGTTCTATTACGTTTCTGGAAGGTTTCCTCACCCGAAACACGCGTTTGTCAGAAACGCTGAAAGTTGGATTCCTATATGAAAATATTTTCACTTTTAATCAATGATTTCAAAAACGTAATTTTCAGAGAATGCAAATTTATGTGAAAAATATCTGAGGTTCTTCTATTACATGATTTGGAGTTCCTTTCTTCTAGGTACTCCTTTTAGAATCATCACGGAGACGGATAGAGCAGTACCTCGTCTGTCTGATGAAACATATTTTGTAAAAAGTACTTACATTTTTGAATTTGCAATTTACTTTCCGGATTAACATTTGCAGTAACATTCGGGAGAGAATATATCGTAAACCATGAGGAGAACGTACTGGAAATTTGTTAGGTAACGTGCAGGAAAATATGTGGGGGGAAGTGGAAGCTCAATTTGTGTTGCTTGATACAGTATTCTACAAAATGAAATCTTTTTGAAATTTATTTTAATTTTTTTAGATTTAGCTACTCAGAGTGGGTACTCTACTCCGTGAGAACGGGCGCAGAATCGAGTATAACCTCTAACATCTATGTAAAATTAAATTGATGCGTCAATAGACTGATCGTGGTGGGTCTATAATGCTGTAACGTACAGTTCAGGGATACAAAGTTGGAATACAGTATGAAACTTTTTTTACTTTATACTGTGAAACAATGATTTACAAAATGCGGAATGTTCATATTGGTTCAGCAAGTAAAAATCTAATTACAAACATGTTTCATTATGTCATACATTCTGATTT
>JAHLJT010001550.1:0-44513 GCA_031308135.1 Acheta domesticus
GGTTAACTTGGTATCAAAATGTAAGCCAAGATATTTGATTGCTTTAGATTTGTCAGTCCAGGGTATTGGAGTATTTTGAATATTTAGTGGTGGTAAGACAGGTATTTTCCTTAGTGTAAAGATTTTGCCAACTGTTTTAGATGCGTTTAGAGCTATTCTCCATTTCTGTGTCCAAGCTACAAATTTTGAAAGATCTTCTTGTAAGAGTTTTGCTCCTCGTTCGCAAGAGCTGGAGGAAATGAACAAGGTGGTGTCGTCAGCGAAAGTAGCCATTTGCGATTTTGCTGGTGAGGGGAAATCTGCTGTGTAGATGTTGTATAGCAAAGGGGAGAGCGATGATCCTTGCGGTACTCCTGCAGAAATATTTTCAATATGGGAAGCTGTGTTGTTTAACCACACTGTAAACGTTCGACCTTGGATGAAGCTCTGAATGATTTTATAGAGAAAAGAAGGTGTACCCAATATCTTTAGTTTATAAAGTAAACCTGCATGCCATACTCGGTCGAAGGCTTGTGAGACGTCTAGAAAAACTGCGAGAGTGTATCTTTTATTTTCGAAGGAGTTCGCTATATGGTTTGTTAGTCTGAGAAGTTGGTGGGTTGAGGAATGTTTTTCTTGAATCCGAATTGAATGTTAGGGATTGCATAATTTCATTTAGGTATTTAGTTAATCTGTTTAATATGAGTTTTTCAAAAATTTTGCTGATTGAAGGAATTAGGCTGATGGGTCTTGTAATTTGAAATTTGTTTATGATCCTTTCCTGGTTTGGGAATTGGAATAATTTCGGCATGCTTCCATTGCTGTGGGAAGTAGCCCAACCTTAAACATGCGTTGAAAATAGCTGTTAAAACACTAATAGCTTGTTGTGGGAGTTCTTTTATAATAAAGTTAGGTATTTGGTCGTGGCCTGAAGATATCTTTGGGCGTAAGCATTTAATTTGATTATTAATTTCCTTCGGTGAAATAAATTTTGTAGGAAGCTCTGCTGTGAACCAATCTTTGTTGATTTCGTTTTCAACTTTATCTGTAAAAGCCGTGTCGTGAGATATGTTCGGGCTGAATGCCGCGGCGAAGTGCTTTGCAAATGCACGGGTTTTTTCGCTGTCAGTTATAGCTTCACTATTTCCTGATTTTATTGCTGGAATGTTAATTTTTTCTTTGGTTAAATGCCTAATTATTGACCATTGGTCATGTGAAGCTGGGTAATTTGACTAATAGATTTCTGAAATGTTGTAAATCTAATTTTTTCGAGTTGTTTGTTTATATGATGACCTAGGCTATTTAATTTGGTTTTTTAAGTGAGGGAGCCTGAGCCTCTGCCATTTGCGTCTTAGCTGGCGTTTGGTGGCGATCATTTTCAAAAGCCTATTTGGGATGGTAGGGTTCTTGAAACCTGGTCGTGGGGACTGTTGTTTGTGATTCTTTAATTGCATTGTGGATGAGCGAGGTAAACTGTTCTATTTCAGTTTCAATTCTGATGTTATAGTCATGTTTTTTGGTACTGACAGTTGGTGGGACCAATCACGAAATTTTTGCCAATTTATTGTTCCTGTGACGATGCGTGGTCTATGTCTAACGGGTAGTACATTTACGTTGAAAGTTATTATTACCGGTGTGTGGTCAGAGTTTAATTCTGGCTGCGGGCTTTGTATTAACGGAAGGTTGATATTTTTGTTAACGTTAGATCCAGAATGTCTGGTTTAACATTGATATGTGATGGATAAAAGGTGGGTGATGTAGGTGCATTTACTGTACAGGCCTTTTCTGATGCGATTTGAAAGAGCTTTTTGCCTTGAGGCGAAGTGGTATTGCAACCCCACAGTTTATTTTTAGCGTTAAAATCGCCACTAATTATGATTGGACTATTTAGAGAAAGTAGCTGTTTTAATAAGGTCGGTTGGAAATGGTCTGTTAGGGGGCCTATACGCAGCAATTATGTGCACATCAAGTTGACTTGATTGCGTTAATTTGATTCCTATTGTGAAACCGATATCTTAGTATTTGAGGATACTTTACATAAAGCCCATTTTTGAGATTTTATGAATTAAAAAAAATGGCTCCAAATTTTTTGATTATATTTTGTTGTTGAATAGCAAAGAACGATGAAGGGAATGACGTAGGCATCATTTTCATTGATAGGCCCTATTTTTCGAAAATTATAAAAAACTCTTTAAAAAACGGCAAAATTGAAGATAATGATTTTCGCCTCAGACAAAGTCGGTTGTACAAAATAAGAACTTCAAATAAGGTCATGTACCATTTTTTGGAAAAACGAATAATTTTTGCGTAAATTGCGATTCAAATTTACATAAAAAATTTATCTCAAAAACCGCTTTAAATTTTTTCTTTAAATTTTCTGCACGTGTGTATGAAGGGAAGGTAAATGTATAAATAAACTAGTGGTGCTATAGAATGGCATATACTTTCTCGCAGTAGTTATTTTCCAAATGCCGATCATCCGAGAAAATTATGTGGAGTAAACAGTTCACCGCTGCCTTTCTTGGTCATGTTTTTTGAAAGACAAGTTTCTCGCATGTTGACAATTACCGGCATCGTAATGATAGAACTGATACAAGTACGTTTTGACTGAAATATTTGCCATTGTTCTGCAAGTCGGTTTCGTAGCACGGTTGTTTAATGCACCTTCGGGTTGAGCTCGTCAATAAGGAAGGTACCGAGTTCGATCCACTGAGGGGAATTTCAATTTGATGAATGTGATGTTGCAGGAAAAAAACATTGAAGAGTGTGGATACTTTATTGAAAATCATTTGAAGTACTTCTACTCACGAATAGATTCAATATAGATAAATAGACAGGACTTGTCTGTGTTTTCCCTAACTGCGTTTTGTTAACAATTTTTCAACTCTGTTATTCGATTTCTGAAGAGTATGACATGTCAAATGAACAGTTGTCTAATATATATCTTTATGAACCGATTTAAGTAAAATTATGAGCATTTTGTTGGGTTCTATTCTGTTATGTCTCTGTTCGACCGAGGTGGTGTTGGTGTTACGTAGTGGTATAAGTGCCGGTTCGTTGAATTTGAGTTCCGTTTTTCGGGTCTGACCACTCTTGTCCGTCGCTTTAAAGCAGCAGCTTTTTATGGCTTCCATGGGAAAATGGTGGGCAAGTGTTGAGGCGGCGATATAGCTCCTTTTTTCTGATTTGGGTTATTTTTCAATTTTTGGGAGAGCGTTCATAAATTTTGGATGGTTACGGCGAGACGAAATATTCGTTCGCTCGTGCGATCTCTGAAAAGACACAGTATACCCTTCTTATTAGAAGATAATACAATAAATAAATAAGCAATCAGGGAATAAATCGTTCAACCCGTTATCTGAGTCTCACACGAAAAGCAATGCCTTCTTTTAATCTGTATTACACAAATTTGCTCATGCAATGTGGCAGGTTCCCGCGAAAATATGGCTTCTCTTTGAAAGTCTTTCTAAAAGGCGACAGGTATGCCAACCTTGCTAAATTGCTAAGGGCCTGGGACGGAACCCCAGCAAGTGCTGCCCCCTTCGAAGACAGATGAAACTATTACGACCAGAGACTAGGCGGAATGCAATTTCGACAGAAAACAAAGGAATTTTATATACCCGCTCTTTTAGCGCCTTGCGCGCGGTTTTGGGGGGAATTTTTTATAAGTCCGACGCGGTACGTTCAAAATGCAAATTCTGAGCTAGCAATAAAGAGCCAAAGATGGTTATTAACAACCACTCTCCCACCACGGCGCCAAATATGAATAAGAAAATATGTGCCAACATAACTCCCGCCCGCGCACGACGTCGAACTGGGACCTGCCAGACAAGAGAATTTTCAAGCTTTGGGTAGCACAGTATCCTCGTTCTTATGCTGGACAGCGAAAGAGAGAAAGGCAAAAACAAAACAACATTAATCCCCCCCCAAAGAAGACAAACAAAGAAGAATTGAAAACCAAAGAATAAACAAATAATCGGGTTCCACGGACGTACTAAAGTAAGCGTGCTCCTGCACCTTTGTATACATAATGCGATTTTTTCGGCGATGATCTTCAGTCATCCGAGTGAGAAAGACGAAACAGACAACCAATCAATGAGTATTATTTGCACCCATACGCGAAATGCTACGCGATGAAGGATTCTTTAGTAATCGACCAAGAACAAAATGCACAACAATCAATATTAAAAGAAAAAGAAAACAAACAAAAAACAACCCAATTGGTTTCATAAAGAAATTAAACCCAACTCAGAAAGCGCTGCCCACGCGAGACGTGTCCGGCCGTTCGCATGGAGCAGCAAGATTCGAAGTCCGGACCTACAGAAACGCCCCTTGCAGTCACAGCTGGTCGCCGAACACCAACTTTCTTGTTTTGTCAGAAATGCCATTTGAACAGGAGCCACAACGCGAGAACCTATTAGGTAAAATAAAGAACAAATAACGCAGCTGAACATTTCGTCGGCACGAAGTGATAAGAAAGGCAAATGGATTTGGTGCACTGTCAGAAAGGAGCAGATGCAATTTTCTAGAATTTGTTAGCATGATACACGTGCAAATACACTGTTTCGTTTTTGTCTTATTCGATGTTCGGTCTTCACCACTCCAGCTGCTGCACGCTGGGGCGCCTAGAACATGTTATTTTTCTAAGGTTACCCTTTTTGACGTCTCTAGGCCGGGTATTTAGGAACCCTTACCTGCAGAGAACGCTAAGCCTAAATTTTCATTAAAATGAGAGGGTACTTCATCTTAACTCCATAAAAGAAGAGTTCGTAGACGCCCTATGCAGGAGGTGTGGTGACAAGCATATCGACATTGTAACTAATAGCATTTTCAAATCAGGTCTCGTTTCTGACGCCCAAGCAACTGTACATTAAAAAAATTTTTAAAATGTGTGTGTGGGGGGGGAGGGGTGGCTCGGGTAGGTTGATCCCCGGGAGCGCCAGGTCCCGTGGCGATATCTGGAGATATGCCCCCTGAGGGAAGTCTAGATTAAATGTTAATACTCCTTTGGCAAGATACACAGCTTCTGCACTGGCCGAGTGGTCATCCCAGATGCAGTTCTGAGTTGCACGGTTCGAACCCTGCCCGTGGCATCGGGGAGAGGCTGAATGACCACGCCTACTTTCCACAGAGGTGGAGGAGCATCTTCAATCAGAATGACCAAATCCCCCCTCTTTCAAGTTTGGAGAAACAGACTTCCACTTAGTACGAGCCTGTAGTGAAGAAAGATAATTTTTGGACCAGAATTTCCAAATGTTGTTTAATTGCCTTCTTACCATGTGGTAACGACGGGGTGTAGGGCTCTTCTGATCTGCTTCTAAATCGAAAACTAATGAGTTGAGAGAATGTCCATAAATTAGATGATTTGGGGTTAGTAAAAGGGTGTCAGTGTCTGTTTCGGAGCAAACAGCTAAGGGTCGAGAGTTCAATATGTGTTCGATCTGTGCTAATAGAGTATTCAGTTCTGAAAGAGAAATACAATTTTGCCCTAGCGAGCGTTTTAAATGATGCTTTAATGAGCCTACTGCGGCTTCAGCTAATCCATTGCGAAAGGGAGATCGAGGAGGACAGAATTGCCACTCCACACCGGTGTATTGCAAGAAAGTTTTTTAAAATTGAGTGATCCTTATGAGAGCTAAATATCTTAGACAATTCCGCCAGCTGGCTCTTTGCCTTCACAAACGTTTGGCATTATCACTATAGATTACTCTGGGGTATCCCCTGCGAGAACCGAATCTTTTTAGAGCAGCTATGAATTCGTGGGTGGTCAAGTTCTCGACAATGTCGAGGTGAACCCCTTGGTAACATGACACACAAATATCACAATCCATGTCTTAGAACGAGCCCTGCATCTACCAGCAACCGGCTTTGTCAGCAAGGGGCCGCAGTAGTCTACTGAAGTAAACTCCCATGGCTTCGATGGTACAACTCTCGATGAGGGAAGTTCCCCCATTATTTGAGACAGCGGCTTTGCCTGCCACCTGACACAAGGTAAGCAGTGGTGGATTACACTGTTCACGAGTCGGCGAATTAAAGGAATCCAAAATCGTTGTCTGACAACTGACACCGTCAATTGGCAACCTGCATGAAAATAACTTAAGTGAATCGTAGTGACAAGGGCTCTTGTAAATGCATGCTCTCGAGGGAGAATAATTTGGTGTTTTGCTTCTGGAGGCAAAATGGACAGTCTTAATCTACCACCGACTCGGATTAAACCATCCTTGTCTAAGAAAGGATGAAGATTCAAAATTTTTGAATTTTTTGCGATCTCTCTTTTATTGACCAAAGCACTATATTCAGGAGAAAAGAATTCCTTCTGAATACATTTCACAATCAATTGAAGGGACTTTCTTAGCTCACTTGTCGATATAGGTCCGGCCTTCTTTTCCATTATTGAAGCCCGGCTTCTACATTGATGTATGAATCGCAATCAATACGCTGTGATCCTCAGCAGCTTGTGGTAAGAGTTGAATTTATTCATAAGCTCGAAGACAAAGCATTTTTCCTCTGTACGGGCAGTGGCAAGAAAGGTTTGTGAATGATGCAGAAACGGTACATTACCACCATCAGCGACCTCAGGCAGTGCGTTCCACTGAGAAACCGGCTCGGCCAACCATTCAGGACCCCTAAACCATATTTTACTAGCAGCTAGTTTCTTGGCAGTAGATCCCCGTGAAATGAGATCAGCTGGGTTTTCTCTCGACGAGATGTGTGACCATTCTTCCATCTGAGAACACTCCCTAATCACAGCAAGTCTATTAGAGATAAAGGCATCAGGTTTATTTGGAGCATGTTTAATCCAGTGAAGTACTATAGTGCTGTCTGTAAACAAATGTTCAGAGTCAATATTACAAACTAAAAACAAAGCATCGCGAACCCTCTTCATAAATTTGGCTAATAATACTGCGCCACATAATTCCAGACGAGGAATTGTGGTGCCAGCCAAAGGTGCCAGTTTTGATTTTGAGGCTATTAGATGACTGACCTGCCCTTGAGGGGCCACAGAAACTAGGAAAATGCAAGCGCCGTAGGCCCTTGACGATGCGTCAGAGAATCCAGCCAGAGTTATACTGCTAGCTCCATCAATTGTCATCCTTCTAGGAAAAATCAATTTGGTCAATAAAGGTACCTCTACCAGTAGGCATTCCCACTGATAGACTAAGTCTGATGTTAAACTAACATCCCATTCCAGCTTTTCCTTCCAAAGAGACTGCAAAAACATTTTGAATCTTATCGTTACACATGTAACTAAACCCAAAGGGTCGTAGAGAGAGGCTGCGATATGCAACACCTTTCTCTTAGTCCAGCTAGTGTAATCAGTAAAAATTGATGTTTGGATATTGTGATCTAAATGCAAGGTGTCACTTCCGGTGTGCCAGAACAGGCCGAGCACCTTACTTGAGTTGTCAGAGGTTAAGGCAACAAGATCTTCCCCTTGGGATTCCCCAAGCAAAGAATTAATCATAGATTCAGCATTGCTTCTGACCTTTCTTAATTTGAAATTGGCTCCTGATAGGAGATCCGAAATCTGTTGAATAATTGAATTGCTTCAAACTCTGAATCTGCTCCATGCAACAGGTCATCTACATAAAAGGAATTTTTAATGGCAGCAGCCGCTAGTGGAAAGGTAGTCTCATTATCTATCCCAATTTGCTTCAAACACCTGGTAGCTAAAAAGGCTGAAGACGCCAGTCCATAGGTTACCGTCATTAATCTATACGTTTTTAGCGGATCTAACGAGTTTTCTCTCCATAGAATTTTTTGATAAGAAGTATGCTCATCGTTTAACTTAACCATACGATACATTTTTTCTGTCAGCAGCAAAGGCGCATTTGAAAATTCTGAATCTTAAGAGAATATCGATTAATTCTGGCTGCACTGTTGGCCCACTCATTAGAATTTCATTTAGGCTTTTGCCAGAAGTGGTTTTTACTGATGCATGAAACACAATCCTTAATTTAGTGGTAAGAGAAGAAGGATTCTGCACACAAAAATGCGGAATATAATTGCTTACTTCACTCCTTGTTGCCTTGCATTCCTCAGCATGCCCAAGGGAGATATATTCTCTCATAAATGCCACATAGTCCCTCTTTAGCTTCTCATCTCTTTGAAAACGTTGTTCTAATGACAACATGAAGTGCCTTGCGATGTGATATGACCTCCCCAATACCGACGGATCTTGCATAAAGGGTAACGACACAGAAAAATGCCCAGATGGCAACCTTCGCGTGGTCGCTAAAAAATTAATTTCGGCTGGATGATTTGTTTCCTCTACTTTTCAAAGAGATGCCTCATTTGCCCGTATCTCTTCCCAAATACCTCGCATATCAGATTCTACATTGTTTAACAGTGCATTTTGTGCTTCAAGCAGGAAAAAACAGTTTGTATTAGGACATGCCTCAGTTTTAATTTTTGGAAATTGCCCAGCTATTACAGCTCCTAATTCAGTGTCAAAGATGACAGGACTTTCACTAGGTGTCGAAATTTTGGCCTTGAAAACTTCAAAGAATACTGCAGAGTTTAATAATATATCCACCTTGTTTGCTAAATGGAAAGACTCATCGGGTAATTTGAGATGTGATGGAATTCTAATTTTGGTTACATCTATCGAGCTTTGAGGTATTTTAGATAAAATTGACGGCACGCACAACAGCAAGTCATTTTCCTTTCTAGGATCATCTGTTTTCTTACCATCAACAAAATGCATTCTGGAGATTGCAGAATGTTTAGTTGGTGCCCAGGGTTCTTTCGTCAGTCTACATGAAAACAAAATAAGTTTAAAATTTTCATTATGTAAATTTAAAAAAGATAATGTTAAATCATGGTCAAGCAGGACATTAAATAAATTTTCAACCATGTTAAATTATGTTTTCCTCGAACTAAATCAATTTCATTTAAAAGTAACACAAGTATCATAAACTGTTTCAATATCAAAATTAAGCTTTTTATCCTGGACATTTTAAATTTTTATTTTACAACTATGTTTACATCACATAATCACGCTATTTATATATTATTATTTAACCGTGAGTAAAAATTTAATGTAAATAACCTTTACTTACGATTCTCTCTTAACACGGGCAATCCACATTTTCTTCCTCTCTCTTTCCCACTCGCGATTTGGGAAACTATAAAATTCCAAATCGGGTGTCTTTAATTTAGTGTTTCCGCAGTGAGGAACACAACAATTTCTTCCACCTCTCCTCTTCTTTTCATTTGCAGATTTACTCATATTTGTTTTTCTGTCTAACAATCAATTTATTAAAATACTCGCAATCCAACATACACAACTTACGGCGAAATACAACTGCGGTCACTGGACAACTTATAACTTTCGCCACCAGATGTCTCTTCGGGCGTTGCTTGTCTGCCCTATTGAATGAAACTTTCGCCGGCATTCGCCTGGGTTGTCAATCACTTGCGGCCCAGCGCTAGTCACAACCACGAACTGACGGTCTAGTGCTACTGGTTAATATGCTGGCGGACAAGATGCTGGCGATCACGAGGCGGACAATCAAGAAAGACCGCATTCCGTTTTCCGCGGTATTTATGCGTATTTTCTTCTCCGAGTCGGGACGGTTCTCCTTCTTCCCTCTCCGACGGGGCTGGCGCGCGTCCCCACCCCCTTCCTTACTTGGTAGCAAAGTGCCGCAATCTGATGCCAGGTTCGCTTCTGTGATTGCTGTAGCGCTCGCTCCTGCGGAATTTGAGGCGTGCGCTTCGCACACACGTTCCGTGGACGTGCATGCGACGAGATAACTGACAATCGTCACTATATACATTGAAACGAATTATTATATTATTATTATTATAAGATACAAAATCTCAACACTGTTGGACATGAGACAATACGTCGGAATTGAGATTCAAGACGTATTGTATAACAGTTGAATTGATATCAGTCAATCTCGTCTCCTAAGAACTTCCTCACAATATGGCAAGTGTCCAGTATCACAGATTTCTGAATTTTTGATAGATAGCTTTCTAATTGAAGGATTTTAAAGTGTTTCTTTGTGCTTGTAGGAATTAGTCCTGTGGCCGAAATGATAATGGGTCTAATATAGACTTATTATTATTATTATTATTATTATTATTATTATTATTATTATTATTATTATTCCATTACATCACGACTAAAGATGTTACGAGTCGGCTGAATATAAAATCTACTCCAGGTTGCAACCAGATACCTAAGGAGCAGATCCGGTGACTATCAGTGCCTCTACAATACTTTACGCAAAATGTGGGCTGTAACAAATAAAGCAATTTCTTGCACTTCCCAGTCTTTTGAATTACCTGGAGTTTAGACTAGTTCTTACTCAAATTTTGCGGAACAAATCCCAGAGCTCCGATAACTATCGGGACGACCTGTGCTTTTACGCCCCACATTCGGCTGATCTCGATTTCCAAACTCTTCTATTTAAGACGTTTCTCTGCCTCCTTGGTAACGACGTTTTGATCGCAAGGTACAGCAACATCGACAAGTAAACACGATTTTTCGCGAAATCCCGGATAACTATATCCGGTTTGTTTGCCGCTATCGTGCGATCAGTATGAATTTGTTGGTCGTACAATATCGTACACAATCCAACAGACGTCACCGGTTTTGGTGAGTGTTCGTACCACTTGGAGCATGTGTTTGGAACTTCGAGGGCGGTACAGATCTGCCAGTGGAGGTAGCTACTCACCCTGTCATGTCTTTTCAGGTATTCCGTCTTTGCTAGGATTGGACAAGCTGAGACAATATGATCAATGGTTTCTACTTGCTCCAGGCAAATGCGGCATTTATCATCTTGGGAAATTTTGAGAACCGCTTTATCATAATGTCGTGTTCTCGAGGCCTGATCTTGGGCAGCTATTACAAGTGCTTCCGTTTCTGGCTTCATTCTTTCCCTTTTAAGCCACAAAAATGATTGATCTTTATTGATCTGCACCTTGTCCATTCTTTTTAGGTATTGTCCGTGGAGTGGTTTGTCTCTCCACGATTTCTTTAACATTTTTTGTGTTTCACACTTCATGTTTAGCAGCATCAGAAGTTCAGTGTCTGTGTTATTCGACGTGTCTCGCCAAGTTTTCTTCGCAATGCTTCTAGCTACACTAACAATGCCTCTGTTTCCCATTCTTCGGTCAGATTTCACGACCTGCCTCATTAGTGGGTCATCTTGATGGCTGACTACATACTTTCCCATCCCGATTATTGCATTGTGCCAGGAGGATTTAATTTGTCTCAGGCCTCTTCCTCCTTCCTTACGTGACACATAAAGTCTATGTATATCAGCTCGAGGGTGGGCAACATGATGCATTGTTAGCAGTTTTCTGGTTTTTTCGATCCATGGTGCGAATTTCCTGCTCAGTCCAGTCCACTAGTCCAAAACTGTATTCGGCTACAGGTACCGCCAAACTACCTATTGCAAAAATTTTATTCCTGGAATTCAGAGCGGACTGCAAGACCAGTCTCACTCTCCTATAATACTCCCTACCTCCTCTATTCTCTCTTTCATTCTGTCATTCGAGATGGTTTCACATTCTTCAATGCCCAGATATTTGTAAGTTTTACCTGGCTCAAGATCTTGAATCATAGTGTGCGTATCAATTTCAATATTCTCAGACGTGAGTTTCCCTCTTTTTAAATTAATTTTTGCACACTTGTCAAGACCAAACTTCATGCAGACGTCATTGCTAAAGTCATTCACGACAGACAGCATTTGGGAGAGAATCGCTTCATTCTTAGCAAACACTTTCAGATCATCCATGTAAAACAAATACGATACTGGCCTTTCATCACCATGGAGCTTAAAACCAAAGTCAGCTTGCGACAACTGTCTAGATAGTGGGATCAAACTAATGCAAAACAGCAGAGGGGATAGTGAATCTCCTTGAAAAATACCCCTGTTAATCTGAATACTTCTGGTTTCTACTTCTTCCTTTCCGCTGTGGATTAGTAACCTGGTACTCCACGACTTCATACTAGCTTTGCAAAATTCAATAAGTCTAGGATGAAATCGATAGATCTCCAGGGTCTTCAAAATCCAATCGTGTGGTACACTATCAAAGGCCTTTTCGTAGTCAATCCAAACCATGCTCAAATTACGTTTGCGTTTCTTTACATCATTCAAGATGACTTTATTCAGGAGCAAGATTTCCTTACAGCCATAAGATCCTTTACGACTTCCTTTTTGTTCAGCTGGCATTAGATGATTCTTATCTAGATGTCTGTACATTTTGTCAGCTATGGCTGAAGTTATAACTTTGTACAGTACTGGCAGACAAGTAATTGGCCTGTAGTTCTTCGCCAAGAGCTGTCTCCCGCTTTGGGTAGCAAATACGTGATGCCGCGTGTGAGCCATTCCGGGATTTCCTTTGGGTTTTCAAAATTTTATTAACAGCCTTTGCTAGATGAGAATGTATTGCTGTTAATTTCTTAATCCAATAAATCTGGATCTTATCAATCCCGGGGGACTTCCAGTTTCCCATGTTCTTAATTGCTTGGAAGAGGTCCTCTTCCGAGAATTGGTGAACATCTTCCACTGTTTCTACAAGTTCATCGGCAGCATCAACTTCAGATTGAAGCCATGATGGGTCTTTGTTGTAGGATCTACTCTCCTCCCAGATTCCTGCCCAAAACGCTTCGACGTCTTCTTTTGAAGGAGTGACAGCTTTGCCATTCGGTTTTTGAGTCAGATTGCGATAGAATCTCTTCGCGTCTGTTTCAAACAACCGGTTCTGTACACGGAAATCTATTCTACGTTTGTAACGTCTAATTCTTTGAGCCCATGCTTGAATTTTCTCTTTTAGCTTTTCAACTACCATTAGCCTGCTGGTGTCATTTTCAATTTGGTATTTTTGTTCAACATTGAATATTTTTCGTTGAACTTCAGAGGTGTGCGTTGATTTAGAAGATGCCTCAGCTAAGAGTGATATTTCGCGCCGGGTGTCGGCTATTAGTTTCCTAATTCTGTTCAACCATGGGGGTACAGAGCTGTTTACTCTGTTTTGCTGTCGGCCGTCGGTGTTCTTGGCTGGCCCCAAAATTATCTGAGATACTAGATATCCAGTTGCATATATGATGTGATTGATTTCAGTAATATCTAGATCTCTGCCTGGGGTCTCCACCACCTCATTTAAGACAGAATTCACTGTTTCTATCACTCTTTTAGCTTTGGCAGTTTCGTATATTCTCCCCAACGGTTCGCGAGATTCAAACGGAAGTTGACTAACTCTTTCTATCTCGCGCCGAAGGAGATTTCGCATCATGTCCTTATCGTGTAATTCATTGCCAGATAAATTTCACCACTGACGTGTGTTTCACTGGAAAGAGATGAACCTTCCACGGGATCATCATTTTCAAGATCTACATATTCGTCATGTGGGTTGTTCGAGCGAAGTACATGCTCCGCATTTCTCTCAATGTCAGCAAGTTGTTCTGCTGTGAATTTTCCACTGCTGAGTATGTATCGTCGTTGACTGGCAAGCTTCTTTGAGTCTAGGGTAGGTTTGATATCTGGGTTCCGCTCTCTCCATACCTTGAAAACTTCTATTTCTGAGCCCCCATTTTTCGCTTTTGCATAGTAAAAGCACCACATCACCTCCTTTAATTCATCCCGGGTCCATCTCTGACGATGGCTTCGAGCTACTGCCGGCTCTGGGTCCCTGGGACTAACATCCGTGGGATGGCCAGACGTCGACAAGGTGACATTAGCTCGGTTTTTGAGCAGGTATGGGACATTGGTAGAACAAGGCACGTTAAGGTTCATTACATTGCTTGTTCTATCAATTTTGCTCATTGGTTTGAATTGAAGATTCGCAGGATGCAAGTTCGAGTTCACAGATCACACTTAACCTTCGGGTTGTTTCCTGCCATCCGTTACTGCGACCCACAGTGGCCTCGGGGCATCCCCCCGCAGGGTCCAGCAAGGGGTCCCTCCGATCGCCAGTCGGCATTACTAAACCCTACGGGATTTTCACTGACTGCTGAAGGCAGCCTCCTTCGCTGGCTAATGCAAGGTTCGGGCCTCCACTCTAATCAGTGGCTTGGTGTGCCAACCCAGTTTCTCTCCTGTACCCTCTATGGGCCGACAACAGGAAGTCCAAAGGTTCATGACCCTTCCCTCTCTACTTACTTCCCACTCTCCTCAAAATGGAGTACTTCTTCATCTGACCCCTCACCTTCAACCTATTCAGCAAGGGAGGCCCTACCGATAGCTAGGCTACCACTGACATAGCTTTAAGGTTCATGGAGGTACTCTAGCCCCACCACCAACTGCAAGGTCGTGTACTCCCTAGGTGGAGTTGTTGTTATTATTATTATTATTATTATTATTATTATTATTATTATTATTATTATACGTTTAGGAAAATAAAGCGGCGGCCGACCTTATTCAAATAGCGCGGCAGTTATGGCCGTTGCCGCTTGACCCGTTCCGAACGGGTCAGGAGAGCGCGCCAGCGAGAGCGGGATCGTGATCATGGAATAGTCAGTGGGTAAGAGAACTCCGTGAGATGCGGACGGACGCGTGGGTTGGAGTGATTTTGGATCGTAATCTAGGGACTGAGGAAACGTGAAGTGTAATATTGGACAGTGGACATAGTAATAACAGTGTGTATATGAATACGATGAACATACGACAGCTAACCGGAGTTCGAATTATAAAGAACTGAGCAATTGCAAAGTATCAGGAGAAGCTAGTTTCGCCACGTGTCGGTACATGTGATTATAAAACATTCGGCGAGGACTGGAAACTGAGTATTGATGAGCAGTGTGTCCACCGACTAGACAGTGTGAAAGGGATGGACAAAATAAACATAAATAGTGCTTGGAAGAAAAGTGTTTTGGAGGAAGCATTGTACGTAGTCGTGTGGGCCACGAGTTGCAAGCAGCGTCGTCCGGTCGTGGCTCCGGGTAACGATGGTGGCCGAGGGCAGCCGAGCAATGCCAATCTGGAGGGGAGCACTGCGCCTCGCCTGCCTCGTCTGGAAGCTAAGTTAATCGCCCATATAAATGCCAGGTTTTCTCTTTCCCTTTGTGTATGAACTAGTGTTTTAAGAATAAAAAGGAAGTGTAGTTGTGATTCGTTAGCAGTTAATATTAGAAAGTGGAAAGTGCAGTTGTAATTTGGTATAGGTTAATATTAGAAAAAGGAGGCGTGATTGTGATTTGTTAGCAGTTAATATTAGAAAGTGGAAAGGGCAGTTGTTTTGTCAAAGGTAAATATTAGAAAAGGAAGCGTAGTTGTGATTTGTTAGCAGTGAACATTAGAAAAGTGGAGAAATGTCACACGAGTGTATGAATAGCATTAAAATAAAGTATTGTCCAGGTTCTTTATATTTCAGTGTGTGTGTATTTCTGATGAATGTGTGAAAACCCAGAGCCCATTCGCGAACAACGATCATCTGTCCCACCCTTAAAAACATTGTTGAAATGAACTGGAAAGAGGAACGTTTCAATATATTGAAACGCATTGTTATCACTCATGTGATAACAATGCGTTCTGACGCATATTAAGAATTTGAACTGTGCGGCAGCGGCCGGAACACCACGGAGTCGGGTGCGAGGAACCGGAGTCGGTTCGCGGCGAGCAACCGAAGGCCACGAGGCGCGGGTCAGTAGCGGAGAGAATGTCATGAAAGGCAGACGTGCGAAGTGGCGCGGACTCTTGATTGGTGAGATTAGTGAAAGTGAACGTGGTGCCGTAGGACTGAACGTGGTGCCGGAGGACTGGAAAGGCGTGGTGTCAAGGAAAGTAAGTGACGAGAGTGAAGCACTAGTTGGAAGGTGAAACGAGACGAGACGGACATGGGATCATGGTGGAGTGTCACTCGCAGAGAATGATCTCCACGTGGAGTGAATGGAACTGTGCGGAGAAGTGGAACGGTGTATACCAGTGTTCGACTTCATTGGGAGCAAACTCGGTGAACGGTCGACGACTATTGCTGCCTGGGTTGAAGTCCACATGCGGATGCAGTCGAAACGTTGTGGGAACGTTTAGAAGCACAACAGCGACCACGAGGGGGATGGGGAGCAGCTAACGGCGACGGACGTCCACCGGTCTTCCGAGCGCAGCCGAATACAACGAACATACCCGAAGGGCGAGGCGGCGGACCCGACGTCGGCAGGCCGCGCATGGAATAAGCGACCGGGGCGGCATCGCAAGACCCCCTTCCCCGCGCCGGCCTTCCCCCGCGGGCCCGAAGGGACACGGACGGCGCGGCGCTCGGCGCCGGCTCGACGGTGGAGGAGCGAGCAGGCAGCAACGCAAGTCAGGTTGGAGAATCAATAGTAAAAGCGGCTGAAAGTTTGGGGAGGGAGGATAAGTAGTCCGTGGAGAACAGTGATTTCGTGTTGAGGCCCCACCAAATATTGGAGTCATTATAGGAAGTGAAGCCCCGGGAGGGCGGAGGATAGCGGAAGGGGTTATAGTCAAACGCAAGGGAAAAACAGAATGAATGCTAGTATAAGCGCCCAAAGGCAACCAAATTTGTAAAACAATTATTTCTGTAATAAAAAGTTCTTGTTTATCACCATTTCCAGTGTGCGCGTGATTTGCCGGAGCCCATTCCCGGACAAGAATCCCTGTCCCCTTTCTTTCTTTCATTCTTTTTTTATTTTTTACAAATCTTGTGCAGAGTCTATCCACGACTCGTTTATATATATATATATATATATATATATATATATATATATATATAGAGAGAGAGAGAGAGAGAGAAACGAATTGTCACGCCGACGGAGTCGGGTGCCTGAGTCGATTCAGTGTGGAGAACTGAAGGCGACGGAATCACAGGACGGACAGGCAGTGGAGCGATGGCGGAGAAATGAAACGGACGGTCATGTGGTGTGTGGAAGAAAGAGCACGGACAGTAGTGAAATCTGAAACCATCGTGGAGTATAGGCATCGGGAAGGACAAGATAGTGGGAAAAGGCATGATGTGAACTAAAACGGTGTTATCGCTGAAGTGAATAAAAGACAATATCGGCGCGTAAAGCCATTCACGTGGGCGAGTGCGGAGGAGCGGCTGCATGTGGATTCCCGTGCGGCCGTTAACCCGTTAATGTTTGGAATATGTAGCTTCGAGAACATGCGGGAACAACGACTTCATCGGAGTGAGCGAGATTAATTATTGGAATATGTTGAAAGTGGTGAAATCGGCATTGACAAAGTAACGCACGCGGGTGGACACCAGGATTGCATCAAGTGAATGTAGAGGAACAGCATTAAACAACCAGTTGTGAAACGGAGAAGGAGAGACTTATTACGGACGGCAGAGGTGAGAAGCATTAGCGGGCGACGCACGATAGGTCCGTTACAACGGCAGTGGACAACAAGATATCGGCAGTCAGCGTCGTGCAGGGAACGGCAGAAGAGCATCAAAGGCGGGCGGCGGAACGGGCCCTCTCCCCACGTCGGCATCCTGCGACCCGAAGGGGCACGAGCACGGACGACGCTGCGCGAAGCATCGCCCTGTCGGCGGAGGGGCGAACGCGAAGCGGAGCGGCCCGGGGACGGAAGTACTGAGAGTAAGAACGGCCGGAAAAATATTGGGAGGGAGGGTGACTAGATGGCAGGAGACAGTGATCTTTAGTCGAGGCCCCACAGATGTAGGAATTATAACAAATGAGTGAGATTTCAGGAAAATAAAGAGTTGAGAAATGGGATGTGATTTGAAATAGGGAAATGATAAAGTAGATGTTTTGTGAGCAACAAGAATCACCAATTTTGTATTGTAATTATTCGAGCAATAAAAATTCATGTTTACCCGTATGTTTCGATTGACGAACATGATTGAATCCAGAGCCCATTCCCGGGGAAGAGTCCCTGTCCCCTTTTACTAATAAATATTGTGTAGAGTCAAGTCTACGACTCGTTTAAATATATATATACATATATATACACACAATATGTTTGTAATTTGTATTTCCAATGTGTGTACACGAATACCTGGAGCTCATTCACAAGATATATTACCTGTCCCCTTATATTAAAATCATTGTTGTATTGGACAGAAAAACTGGTTCGTCACGTATGTATATAGAGATTGTGATGAACACCTTTTGGGAACTCCGTTGTGATGGACCGAAAAGGCTTTCACCAATATATATATATATATATATATATATATATATATATATATTGCCCGGAACCCCTTTTTGATCCTCTACAACATTGATTTTAAGATAAGACGAGACAGATCAGTGAGGACGTAGACCCCCTTTCTTACCAGAGTCGGAGTGACAGCTAGCTCAGAAAGCGGTGAGAGCCTGAAATAGTTCTGATGGATGGAAGTTACTATTTTTTTACGAAATGAAAAAAAAAGTTTTAAAAGAACGTTAAATTCAATCAGAAAAATTAACCAAATTATGAAGAACAATAATTACTGTCAATTCTGTGCGTGAACTCCGCGACGTTACCTTCCCTTCCCGTATATTTATTTCTAGTACAAAAAAATTAATAGAGTAAAATCTTAAAATTAAAGCTTGACAGAAAATATTGTCATTAATCATTAATACAAGAAGAGCCAATGCGCAGCCAACGCTTTTTTAAGGAATTACACCAATTCCTTTCTTTGCTAATCAAGATTCTTTTCATTAAAAAAATTGCCTGAGGGGCGATGCGGAGGCCGTTGCCAGGCGCTCCACTAATTTCACCGTTCTGTTGTGGCGAGGGCGGCTCCGACTGCGAAGATTTCACTCTCTTCGGTCAACGCCCTCACTCGCCCCGGAAGGGACGCTCGAACAGCCGTCTGCGGGGGGCGGTTGGGTTCTTCCACGCCTTCCAGGCGTGACGTCAGGAAACTATAACAGCTCAGCACGGCTTCCGCCGACAGGTGTCCGATTCGCGCGATACTGATGGGGTAGTAATTTTCCCGATAGGATGGAGATCACGTCACGTTACTAGCAGATGCGCTCAATACTGCCACGCGTCGTACTACGAAGTGCGAGTAAGCGGAGAGAGTTTCGTAACGGAATACTTTGCGTTCAAGAGAACTCCGGGAGCATTCGCCCCGTCTAAATACGGTGGGCGCTCGCTCCGCCTCTAATAGCTTCTGTCACGGCGAGCAGCCACCCCGTCTCCCTTACTACTTCTCCCTATCTTTATCTGCCGCGGCTGGTACTCGCGAGCTCGCACCAAGTCTCTCTCCTCCCCTCCAGCTTCTAAACTTAGTATGGGAGAAGTGTCCGGTATACGAATTTGTAAATGTTGTCACATGTTTCAAGTGTTGGGGTTTTAACCATTTTAGTGAAGATTGTAAGAAAGAAATTTTATGGAAAGTATGTGCTGGTAATCATGACAGTAGAGAATGGAACTTAAATAAAAAATGCGTGAATTGTGAAGACAAGGTTAGTAAACTAAAATTAACGGACATTTCGACTGATCATGAAGCAATAGATAAAGATTGCCCAACTTACATAAGAATAATAAATGAAAAGAGGAAAAGATTGATTATACTCCTGAGTAGCAATCATTGAATATATTCTCACTCACCTGATTCAGTTGCTGGCTAACTCAGGCGCAGAGACTCTCTACAAGAAATGGGAGCCCATGGACGGACGCTACTTGTTACCAATTAAAATTCATTGGAGTTTTGAGGAACAATTAAAATTTAATTAACTGAAATGATGAAATATACAAAAAAATCCTATTACTAATACCCTTTCCCTTTTAAACCCAAAGACATCCCCCCCTTTTTTCCCAGATTCCCTGTTCACTTAAACAGCTTTCATACTTACTACAAGACAATACAAATGTAAGTACAATTTACCGAGGAAGGAGCAACATACAATTTACGACGTTTATCCTCAAAAACAGCCACAGCGCGGCTCGCTTATGTCGAGGCACGGGTCTGTGATCCGGGCCATTCACCAAAGTCTAAGGGGACCACAGACCGTATTTTCAGAAGACTCCGCAGGGTCGATGCCCCACCTTCGGGGTGAGGTCATCAGGGCGCCGTCTTCGGCGGTGAAAGGCCGGCAGTAGGTCACAGCTGGCGGTAGGCTTCTTGCCGGGGGGCCGAGACGCAGGTAACCGCGCTCGAAGTCGGCGAAGGGAGGTAGGCGGAGACTTCAGCATGAAATACAGCTCTGCAGCGGTCGCGGACGTAGTGACGCAAGCCGAATTGAATAGTTTTGACTCGCGCGCGGCACAAGATCGCACCGCACAATCAGCGATAGTCTTTGTCAGGCGACCGGACGAGATTGCTCTGCGCACTTCGGAGGCGTCGACGCCAGCGGCGTTTGAATCCGAATAACGCACCGCTGAGGTGCTCGCTCCTGCCCGAACCTACTCTCAAGACCGTCTCCTCACTTCTCCTTTATGTTTCACTTCGTCACATTTCACGAAGCCTCTGTAACACCCTCTCCTTACTTATTTGCCGAAAGTTCTGGAAAGATTTTTGTTTGAAATTTAAAAGGTTCCTCTCTATTGGTAAAAGGCAACTGCGTCTTAATTTTATTTCGGCCAATGTCCGGAAGGTCTCCTGGCCGAAGTCGGTGGAAAAATTCCACTCAACTCTCTCTCTCTAACGTGGGGGGGGGGCGCAGGTCGCCTGGGGATGTGGCGGCGCCAGAGAGGCGACGATCGGGTCATAATTCTCGTGTACCCTAGCTCCCTGCCGGACAGGGAGCGCGAGGGGACCTCGCCGCGCACCTGTCCGGCGCGAATTGCTCCGCCCCTCGCGCACACAAAGGGGCGCTGCTTAGACCCGCGACAGGCTACTATGTCGTGTGTTTAAAATCAATTTTTTCTTCTATTTACTATTCGGTATCGTCACAATATAAAAGGCATTCATAACACTAAATGTACAAAGTCTTTTGGCAAATGTCGATCAAATGAGTAAATACATAAATGAATCCCCAAATAAACCTATCTTAATGGCGTTCACTGAGACACGAGTAACTGAAGATATAGACGATGAGCAAATTGGAATACAAGGCTATAGATATATCAGATGTACTTCACAGAATCGAAGAACGGGGGAGTAATAGTATTCGTGAGAACAGATATTAAAATAATGTTAGAGTAGACTATATAGAAAGTAACTGTTGGGTGGTTAAATTAGATATTTTGTGTAAAGAATACAGAGGATCGGTAGTTGCTGTTCATCACTCTCCAAATGCATCTAAGAGCGACTTTATTGACTATATTACAAAGTGGAAGAAATATTGACAGTTGATAATTGCATAATAATGGGAGATTTTAATATAAATGTACTGAGAGAAAGTTACGTCAAGAAGAAGTTGGTAAATAGTTTTAAAGCATTGGGACTAAACCAATTGGTAAAAGAGCCAACAAGAATGGATAGTAATAGTCAATCATTGATCTAGTTTCCTCAAATGTAAACATAAATGTAGAAGTACAAGACACACCAAAAGTTATCGACCATGCCTGGGCAATAGTGAAGTCAAATTTAAAATATAAAGGTACAAATCGAAGAGAAAGGATTAAAATATAAAGAGACTATAGAAATTTTAAAGATTATCAATTTAGAGAAATATTAGAATGTAATATTAGACAATTATATGACAATAAACACGAGTTAAGCGAGGAATTTGTAAAAGCAGTCGTAAAAGCCTTAGATGAGGTGACACCATTTAAAACGTTGAAGGTGCATACAGAATGGAATGAAAGAAAATGTTATTGCGAACAAATAAAAATGTTGTGCAAAAAGGGAGATGAAATATACAAAACAGCTAAAATAACGAGAGAACCAGACAAGTAGGAAGAGTACAAGATAAGAAATAATGTAGGTAAATTAACTAAGAAAAAGAAAGAAGAATATTATAATTGAAGACCGGATTTTCGTGCAGTAAAACTCCCTAAAACTTGCAATAAAAACACCAAAACGTGAAAAAAACATGCAATAAAAGGATCAACATTTTGCAAAACAGTGTTATGTAGCCTAAAAACTCTAGTTAATCCATTTATCAACTTATTTTATATTTGGGTTGTGACATTTCAGGCGATTGAAATATTATGATTTTTGTGTTTTTATTATAAGGTTGTACATTTTGTTTAATCAAACCATATTTGATATTTTAAATATTATGCACACCAAAAATTAATTTAGCATAAAAATACAAAAAAGTAAGTACAAAAAATGAATAATACAAATAAACTTTCAGAAATCAAAAATAATTAAGTTGAAGAAATTTTCTTAATTGTTTTCATTACAATTTACAATTATGTTTGTACTTGGCCCGACAGCCCGCGTACGGCCCGCATATAAGCAAACTGCACATGTATTCGGCACCGGGCTTCCCTGATTGGCTAGCAGGTGCGGAGCGCGGAACCGCGCGAAATCCGTTTACGTTCTCTTATTTGAAATGTTGTAGGTTCGTTTTAACCGCTGTTTTGTCACTTTTTAAACTGCACAAATGCTTTTCATTTTATTACTATTTATACCAGTGGCGGAACCAGCTGATCATTTTTTTGGGAGGGGGACATCATAGCTTTTGTTAAATAATAAACACGTGTTATTATAATTACCCATTGACTCAGACGAATCAAGGATTTTATTCTGTTCATGTCTTAACATTTATAATGCGCCATTAAAAAATGTTAAGTTAGAGGGGAGGGTAAATGTGGCAAAAACAAAGGAGGCTGAAGGGATTGATAGAAACCGAACGTTTTCTCAGTAATATTTCCAGTTTTGAGCAGAATTAAATTAAAATAAACTTAGGTTGCAAATTGAAAATTTTATTAAAATATCTACTACACTTCACATTTTGTAAACATTTTTACATTATTATGATATATTATAATCTTATTGAATGTAATTTTATGTATTTCAGAAGGATTAATAGGTTGTAATAGAAAGGGTTATAGGTTTTTCAAATTTCTCAATGGTTTTTGCCAACAACTAATTTCTTAAAATTTTTTCGATAGCTTCTAAATGAATTGGAACACATTTATGAAGGCCATTATTATAATGGTTTTAGTGCCTGAAATTTTTTAAATCTGCTCGTGTGCATAAAAAGAGAAAACTATAATCTATTCATCATGTATTCCATACTATTGAAATGAATTAATTACATTACATAGTGAACATAACCAAAAAGAAAAAAAAACAAACAGCAAAAAGGCAATAATGTAAATATGATACACAATGACTATGAGACTTGACCTAGGCCCTAGGTATGATCATGTCAGTAGCACACAGTTCTTTCTGTTGAATTTGTACAACCACTTGCATAATCGTCTTCACAAAATCTTCATTATATTCAAGAAGGGTCTCTTGATATTTGCATGATTCTGCAATACACATTCCCATTTTCAACACATATTGAAGGAATGCTCCCCTTGTAGCCTCATCAGCAGGCAGGAACCACTGTTTCAGCAGTTCTAGCATTGTGGTTACAAATTTTCTTTATTGTTATAACCCCACACAATCCTATCTGAAAATAAAAATTAATTATTTTAATTGATTATTAGGCTGGTGTTTAATTTATGTATTAATAATTAATAATATGTGTTATTAAATATTTAATTATAAATTGTTTAATTAATAGATGTATAAATTTAACATTTAACCATTTTTTTCATTTTTATTGATTTATACTAAATTTTGGATATTTACTTACGTTTTTTAACTTAAGTATTTAAAATTATTTCACAATTGCTAAATAGGATTTTTGAAAGGAAAATTTGATTATTGGTTTGTATTTGTGTACGTCAATTGTATACTTCTTATGATGTTTAGTTTGCTGGACAAAAAATATAAATTTTTATACACTAAATTTTCTTGCACTGGGCTGAAAAAAATAGCAGGACTGGTGTTCGGGGATATATAAATGATCAGTCGAACTCACTGTTTCATTCTTTGCTTAGCTCCAAGAGTTAGTTGATACGCCGGATGTTTGCAATCTGAAGCGCCTGAGTGTGCGTCAACGTAGGAGACGTTTCTATGAATACGATCCTAAACCTGTTCGCACACGCGAACTGTGTGCGTGCCTTGGGTTTTTATTTCTGTGTGCCTATGCTTGGGTTTTATGTCTTGGAGAGAAAGGGCCTGTCTTAACGATGGATTATCTCAGGGCATTTCGCATCTTTCTCGGTCGTGCCGCCAGATGTCGCATGATGACAAGCACTGACAGATATGGTTGCGATCGCGCGACATCTAGCGGCACGGCTGAGAAAGACGAGAAATGCCGTGATATGTTCCACCGAGAAGACAGGCCCTCACGCGCCATGAAATAAAAACCCTAGCATAAACTACCAAACCAAATTTCAGAAAAACTAATTCGAATTCCTCTAGGGGACGATGCAAATGACAGTCACAAATAGCCCGACTTTTTAATGAATCGATCCTTTCATAGTTCCTTGGATAATCGCGGACATCAGTTTTAGAACAACTATTATAACTCGAAATTAATGTTCATGTGCTCACTAACACTATGTGTGGCAAAGTTTTGTTTTGAAGCTGTATCAAGATGTCTAAACAAATTTAAAATCAATGCAAATATACAAATTGAAAATATCTTAATAAAAGCATCTTTTCTTCTTGTGTCTGCAGTGTTACGTTTAATTTTTACAGACTATGTAGCTAACCAGCCAGAATATGTAGAAAGTCTTCTATTTTTCGCCCCTACTACTGTACTTTTCTGTATGTACTATGATGGCATACACAGTCCTGTGTCACTAGATAGGGCACTTCCGGTGCTTATTTGAATTTTGAGGAGAGAGAATTTGATTGGTCCGCCATCTTGACCCCACTTTTTTGGGCCAATAGAAGTAGATGTATGCGCGATGGTGCAGCGATCTACAGGCCACCCCCCCTAATTATCCACGTACTGCCGTGTGGCAATTGTTCACGGCTGTATTTGTAAAGTGTTTGACAAGTTACCCGCCAGTTATAACGGTGTCCCGGTCGGTGTTTTTGTGTGTTTCGTGTGTTTTGTGTTACAAGAGTTGCCGGGTTTTGCAGCGCACCAGGGCAAAACCATTGACAAGATGGACGCACAGCGTGTTGCCCTTTTCTCCAGTGACAGTGGAGAGGGAGGGAGGGCATTCTTCAAGGAAGAAGACTTTGGTGTCGGCGACAACGGGGTCGGATGCGGCGGCGGCGGCAGCGGCGGCGGCAACGTGGAGGCAGTGGCGGAGACAACGGGAGAGGCAGCGTTGGCGGCAACGGTTACGGCGGCGTCAGCGATTAGAAAGTGTACGGGAGGAAGAGCTTTGCAGGGGGGCACGTTGCAAAGTGAAGGGAAGCGGCCAAAGCGAGATTCATTTTCCGAGAAAGGATTAAGGGTGAGTAAGGGAGCTCTGAAGCTGTTGCAGGTAAACTGCCGAAGTGTTGTTAATAAGGAAATTCAACTTTGGAACGTAATTGAGGCATGTGATGCTGACGTAGTGATCGGTACGGAGTCATGGCTTACTGAAGAAATATTAGATTCAGAAATTTGTCGAAACGACTATAAAATATTTCGCCGGGACAGGGAAACTAGAGGCGGGGGGGGTCTTTATTTTAGTTAAATCACATATAAACGCGAACTTGAAATGGAAAAGCATTGACTATGAAATGATAGGAGTAGATATAAACGTAGACAACTCGCAGACAATAGATCTTATTGCATGTTATAGGCCACCAAACGGTAATTATTCCATTCTTGATAATATTCCTCGAATTGGGGGAAACTTTGAATGGAACCAGTAATCCGATTATTATTGGGGGTGACTTAAATCTAAGCGATATTAATTGGCAAGGCGAAGTATGCGATAGAAAAATACAGTTAATAATAAATAAACTAGTTTGGGATGCAGGAATGACGCAAGTTGTTGACAAGCCAACGCGTCAAAATTCTATGTTAGATATTTTTCTCATTAGACCGATAGACATGTTATACTATTGCGATGTTATTCAGGGAATAAGTGACCACAATGCCGTAGTTCTTGAAATAAATGCTACTATTTCAAGGGTAAATGATAAAATCGGTAATAGAATTTGGCAATATCGTAAAGCTGACTTAAATGGACTGCAACATTTCTTAAAACTGAACTACGCGGTTTTCGAAAAGTTAGGCGGAGGATTGGAAGACATATGGAAAAAATTCAAAGAAATTATTGAGGAAGCTCGGCAATGTTTCGTTCCCTTTAAGTACTTAAAAAAGAATTCAGACCCAGAGTATTATAACACGAAAATTCGCAAATTGAAGAGAAAAATGAGAAAAGCGTATAACAATAGGCATCGCAGCGAGGTACATTTACAGAAATTCCGACAAATTAGGAAAGAAGTAGAAAATAAAAAGAAAACTGCGCAAGAATCATATCTTAAGTTAATTTTAGATGATAATGAAAACGCTTGGGCAAAGTTCTTTAACTATGTACGTCACCGTCGAGGTAAACAGGAGGAGACACCTCCTGTAAGATGGAATAACGTAGATATCGTAGATGATGAAGAGAAAGCCAATGTATTTAATAATTATTTCTGTTCCGTATACAAACAAAAAGCTAACCAAATTGTTATCGGGCACAACAACGTGGATCATGTATTCAAAATTGATCAAAGGGAAATACGTTCACAATTGAAGAAAATGAAAAACTGTAAGTCTTGCGGTCCGGATGGTATTACATCCGATATGCTAAAGATAGCAGGGGAGACAATAATACCATATTTGGTCAGACTTTTCAATGTATCAATCAACAATGAAAGCGTACCGGATGATTGGAAATCTGCTTTAATAGTGCCAATTTTTAAAAGTGGACAAAAATGTGAAGTGCAAAATTATAGGCCAGTTAGTCTTACGTCAGTAGTCTGTAAATTGTTTGAAAAATTATTATCTAATTCGATTAGAAATCATTTGGATCAGACAGAATGGTTTTTTCGCGGGCAGCATGGCTTTAGAAATGGCTTTTCTTGTGAAAGTCAAATTATTTCCCTTACCCAAGACTTGTCTGAAGTAATTGATTTTGGGGGAAGAGTGGATGCAATAGTTATTGATTTTGCCAAAGCGTTTGATGTAGTACCGCATGACATACTAATATTGAAACTTATTGATGCTAAAATTGACAGGCGGGTAATAGCATGGATAAGTGAATTTCTTCGCGATAGAAATCAAAAGGTTAGAATTGGACAGCATTTATCGGAAAAGGGTAACATTACTTCCGGAGTCCCTCAGGGCAGTGTCATTGGCCCACTGTTATTTCTTATCTTTGTAAATGATATATCGCAAAATATAACGTCAAAAATTCGACTCTTTGCCGACGACTGTATATTATATAGGGAAATTACAGAACAGCACGATATGATTCAACTACAGGAAGATTTAAATAAGATTAATGATTGGGCAAGAGCTAATAAAATGACTGTAAATGGAAATAAAAGTAAAGCGATCACATTTTGTAGGGCTCGAGACTTTCATACATTGCCTTATCAGCTAGGTAATGACGTAGTTCCGCGAGTCTCAAACTGTAAATACCTTGGCATCCTCCTGGATAGCAAGTTGGGATGGGAGAAACAAACTAACTACGTAGTGGGTAAAGCTTGGAGGTCTTTGCATTTCGTCATGAGAAATCTTAAAAAATGCAATACGAAAGCAAAAGAAATCGCGTATACCTCGCTTGTTAGGCCAGTAATGGAATATGGAGCTAGTTGTTGGGATCCGTACAGAATAGGACTTAAGAAGAGCTTAGAGAGGATACAAAACAGAGCGGCAAAATACACTTTTCGGAAGAACATACCTGCACGTTGGGAATCGTTAGAACATCGGAGAAAAAGGGCTCGACTTTGCGTAATGTATAAATCTTACACTGGTGGCCCTGCATGGCAGGAAATACGGGGAAGGCTAGATAAACCGGATTATTTTAATAGATTTGATCATAAATATAAAATTAGAACTAGAATTCAAAGAACGGACGTAGGCAAATTCTCCTTTGTAAACAGAACAATCGTAGATTGGAACGATTTGCCTGCGACAGTTTTTGAGCCCTTTCCTTGCTCAGCGCGTGGTTTTAGAAAAAAAGTATAGGAAATTAATCAATAGGGTGAAAAGTGCAGTGAAGTGAAGTGAAGTGAAGTGAAAGGTGCGATTATGGGTAGTAAACTAAAAAGTATTGAGCTATTAGTATTTAGGTAAAGTGTTATGAGGTGCAGTGACGTGAAGTGAAGTGCAGTGAAGTGATTTCATTTCGTAGTTTAGTTCGCTAATCTTAAGCGTCTTTAATAGGCTATTCTGACAAAAGTTGGTATTTATTGATTGATGTTAACGAGTGTTTTACGTGTTAGAAATGTAAAAATTATTATAAGTATTGTATATTATTATGTTGTAGGTAAAAGTGATTATCCATATTTGTCTGAATATGATTGTGAGTGAATACTTGTAGGTTGGTGTGTATGCGAGTGTTCTTTTGTCTTTGTATGATATGTATGTAAGCGTGTATGTTTGTATGTATGAATGTTGGTGTTATATGTAAGTAAGTTTATTACTTAAATGTTAGTATATATGTAGTTTCATTTGTTGTATATGTATAGGCATGTAAATGCAGTTGCATGATCGTTTGATTTTTATATTGATTTTTTATATATTGTTTTTATAGTTAATTGTGTTTTGTACTTTTAATGTACTTTTGTTTTTCTGTATTCTGCCACCGGGCAACATCAGCCCAATTGTAGAATAAACCCTATCTATCTACAATTCAGTGTGTTTACCGTGCAGAAGAGGGTGTTGTGTTTTCTTCTTGTCAGTAATGCCAAAATTTACGCCCAATTGCCGAAACAGCAAGACGAAAGACTGCACCGCCACACATGGTTATTTTCCCGAACGATCCTGAAAAGTAAGTGACATGATGTGCTTTATATGGTTCTATAACAATGATTTCATGTACTATTCAGTAACATAGTAAATAATGTAATTATATATGAGGATATCGTAAGCACATACAATTATTATTAACACCTAATGAATTCAAATTAATCATCTAATGAATTCAAGTTAATTAAACTACTGCCGTAAGATAATGGAATTACTCACTTTCATTGTAAGTTATTTGCCACTGCAACATAATCTGCTAGATTATTAGTGTAATGCATTGTTAATGTTATTTTTAATTTGGTTACTTAATGTTACTTTCCGTTTATAATTCTGAAGAGGTAATATTATTAGGTACCTACATCATATGTTTTGCATAATTGATGTTTTTTGTTAATATTGGTTTCTTATTGTTATGATAATGAGTGTTATTCCCTCTATTTTTAATATAGTCTTATTATTTTTATTGCAACAACATTAAACTGAATATTTACTTAGTTTATAATTACTTCTTAATGTGCATAATATACATTTTATTACAGGTGCAGGAAATATCTGCTGGCAGCTCGGATCCAGTTAGGATCTGCCTTCTTCCTCATGGAAAACATTATCATTTGTGCGTTGAGCACTTCATGCCAGTAATGTTGACTGCAGGATATAGCAGCGAGGAATGTGGTCCCATGTGAATTCATTTTATCTACTACCATTCATTTTGGCTTCCTCGCATGACCTGGTGAGTTAAGAAATCTTCACATATATTTTTATAATGTCCTTATTTTATTGTTGTTAGTACAAGATAACCATTATTTCTTTATTTATTTGCTAAATATATGATGTTTATATGTTAAATAAATAATGGTTATCTTATAACCAAAAATGTGCTACAAACAATAAAATAAGGAGGTTTTAAAATATATGTAATGTAAAATATAATGGTAGTAAATAAATTAAAAATCTTTGTTGTATGAAGATGAGAGACAACACTAAACATCTTGAATTCCAATGACACTATGGCTTTTTATATTTCAGATGCCTCCCATTTGTTGGAAAAGAGGGGAAAACAAGTTGGAAGTACTGTTTGTTCCAGATGATACGAACTCCAATATTGTCAATTTTGGTAATATGTTAATATTTTAGTGTAGTAATTTTGGATTTCAGGTGATGTCCTAGTATAGTGTGTTGCTCATTTTCTGTTCAGTCTTTATGGGCTGTTCAGGGTGGAGTGATTTTAGTGCCAGAGGTTAGAACTAGTTAAGTATCACTCTGTAATATATTTTTTCACCAGCCGTTTCAAGGAGAATGCCAGGTGTTTATCTCCTTTAGTGTGTGAAGTTTGATGGAGATAGTTTGCAAGTGTGATTTATATTGTTCCAATATCATCACTATAAAGAATATTATAAGAATTGATTCAATTCATGTCAAAAAGAAGGTGGAAATAAGTATTTACCGGAATTACGTAGCCTGTATTGTTTACTTTCATGATGCTTTTAATTAAAGCTTGCTGTAGACTACATTTTCATCATAAAATTGTATATAAAAATATTACTGAAAAGATAGTTTCAAAGTGTAATATTCTTGCATTCTGGCTATATAAATGCATTGATAAGTGAACGTTCTCCAGTTGGTGGAATTACAAGAGTAGTAGGGAGTAAAATGGTTCAAGCACAAGTTAGCCAATGTTTGTGAAATTAATGAAAATAATTTAATCACAGATAATAACCCCAATTTAGTTTGGCATCAATGAGCCAAAAAATCATTCAAAAAACTGAACAGACAATATTTTCTTATTAGTTGAAAAACCAGTCAATACCTGCATCAAATGTTGAGTAATTCTGGGTTTCTGATCTGCCTTTGGATTTTCAACCACCATCTACTGAGCAACTAGCTATGCTTTTGGACAATAAATATATAGCCTGTAATAACAGAATGTAAATGAAATCTACTAAGTCCAAGAATTCTGTCTTGAGATAAATAAGGTTGAAATAGAATCGGTTCATTACTTGTACTAGATACTAGTTTCTTTTAACACAGTTTAATATGTAATGTTGCTTTTATGAAGAAGAAAGAATAACTGGACTGTTTGTGCAGATACAAGTTAGTTTATTTATAAAATATATCAGTGATATTAATTTATATTATAATATCTTAATTACTATTTTGATAATACGCTGAAGTTTCGCATTTGTTAATAACTGGCATGTCAATTAATATAATTGTTGGTGGTGTAGTCTTTTTAATAATGAATAAAAGACAGTTGTCTTGTATCAAATATGTATTATACTAAGGATCTTTTCGATAGCATAGCTAACATCCTCAGAGCTATCTGAAAAATACATAAAAACAATGAAATGGAGATTGCATAAATTATTTACAAAAATTGTTTTTGTACAAATTGTTAATGCGAGATGCGTAAGCAAACTGGATCATTACCTTGCAGTACGTGCAGTACAGAATTTATACAATCTACATTTCAAATTTGCTTTTATGTAATTTTCAGATGGATCTGAGGATGATAGCTGTGCTATCGAAAAGATCTTTAGTGTAATACATATTTGATATCAGATGACACTCGCCTTTGATTCAACTGGCATGTCGTTTTGATAATGATATAATATTTAAGAGGTAATGGTCACTAGTTGTATTATGACAATTTCCTTAATTCATGATTTCAATATTCGGTCAAAAGAAACGTGAAATAATCTGTGTGTTATTTGCTTTTATTTATTTTATGAAAATTGAATTAATATGTTTATATTGTGTACAACTATGTATGTTTACATAATTTAGAAATAAATATTGTTCATTCAATAACTTTTTATTTTGCACACTCCCTGGACTACAATTCCCTTCACTTACTCAGAATTCCTAATCCTTATAATTATTAGATTCTAAATTGCCTAGCAATTTTTTACATTAAATAATATTCATATAATTATAATTTGCCGCCATTTTGAAAAAATGCTTCGTAATATAATTTTAAATGTCCCTGTCGTCATTATGCGCTACCACCATAGGCCGATCTTCCATCGACGCTATTGGCTCAAAAAAGTGGGGTCAAGATGGATGCTATCCCCTCCGTGAACATTTGAGATTTGAATAAGAACGTTGGGAATAACGTTAAGTGCCGCCTCTGATATTATACTCTCTGGGCATACACTTTTCAGAAAGTGAAAGGACAAATTTTACTCTCTCTATAATAAAACTAGAACATAAGATGTATTTATATCAACTTACGAACAAAACAATCATTTTCCTGAAGGTTTTGATGATCTGACATTCCATTTCGTTTGGGTGATCTTCGCACACTTCTCTACCCAAATGTCTTCAATCGAACATATTGCAGTTCTTATTACAGTTTCTTCTACATTATCCATTAAAATTTTATAGCTGTAATTCGCTTGGAAAAGATATGATGTACTTTCCTAGTTCGCATTTATATAAAACCAAAATATTAGTTTAGGTACTTATTGACCAAACACGTTGGATTGTTAGGATACTTCTCATAAAGGTAAAGACAAATATAACAGCTGTCGGAGAAATACGCCCGAAAACGAAGTCGATCGCTTTGCCTACGAACACAATAGACGAGTACACGTGCACTCGCTCGCTGTGGACTCTGTAGAAAGAGATACGAATTTCGCGCGGTTTCGAGCTCCTCGCCCGCTAGCCAATCAGGGATGCCCGGTGCCGAATACATGTACAGTTTGCTTATACGCGTACGGGCCATGGCCTTCCCACAGCGTTCCGGCCTTGCGGACATGGCTTAAGGGGGTACGTGTGGTTAGCACAAAGACATCCCAAAGCCGCATTCTAGACTTCTGACCCGGAAAAGTGAGTTTTCTCATCGTCACAAAGCAACATTAACTCGCACATTGCAGGGAAAATGCACACTATAAACTTCCCCGACGGGGAATCGAACCCGGGGTCCTGTCATGGAAAAGGAGCACGCTGACCAACGAGCTAAGCCGTCAGGCACAATATTTCCAAATTATTTTCTGAGAAAGTACTATATCTTCTATCAATGTTTCAGTCAGGGAAAGTTCCGTTCTACATTTACATTTGTCTGTGTGCCGAGCCTCACTTTGGCGTACGTGTGCACGCAACTAAAAGAGGTCAAAAACTGCATTTATTCTCTCTTGATTTCCAAAGCATAATCTGTTCCGATAATTTTGATGAATTTGAAACGCAGAGCGCTTGCCACCAAGCTTCGCGCTGGAACATAAGGTCAAATGTGACTCACGCATGCAGTCTCGTGTGGTAAGTTCAGCGAAGATTGACACAACGGATATATAATCCGATTGGGAAGATAGATCCCGAACATAGCGTTGGCTGAGCGGTCGACACCAAGGGCCGCGGACCTACTTCGTGGTAACATCGCATTTCCGTGCTGCAGTCGCTCACTGTCGGAAATTGTAATTAGACAATAGGCATCATGAAATGTGTAGACACTCAGTTCACAGGGCAAAAAAATGCGGAATTAATACATTACACGGTTTCACAGACCACCCGAATGCATTACTGGGTTATGTCATTAAAACTTTTTCGTAACAAAAATATTTTAAAAAGATACATTAATACAAGTTGATAATATAAAAATTACATTTTAATCAATAAATTATGAATCATGCAAATTCGTCTAGTAAAATACCAAAATTAGCAATTTTCTGGTAACATTACCTAAAACGTGCAATATCGTGCAGTAACCCCCCAAAACGTGCAATTTCTTGTAAAATAAAACTAGTACTAAAATAACGTCCGTTTCATTATTCAAATTTCGGTCAATGTTTAATCCAATTTTAAGTTAGCAAACCGAAGATGCAATTGCACGGGAATACGGTCTTTAATTATAATAATATTATTGAAGAACACAAAATAATAGTAAAGAATTATGGAAGGTAACTAAGAAATTAACTGGAGGTAAAAACTGTGATATAATGACTAAAGATACTGTCACCTCCTTCCTATGTTAAAAAGGAGTAAATCCTCCCCCCAATGTTGGTGGGGCGTGATAGGTGGGGAAACAAACGATCACCTAGCACCTGGTCAAAATTCGTCGTCAAAGTTTAGCCTGTCCAACAATTCAGATAAAATTACCTTCATCGTGGGAGGAGACGAGTGACTCGAGTAAATGATCCCTTATTACTCGTTGTCGTGGCTCCAGTAAATAATAAGCCACAACACACACATATAAGAAAGTTCTCCACTGACTTCCTTTTCAAGGGATAGGGTTCTAGACGTACGCACTTGGATATAAATAAGAACAAGATTGTCGTATGTTTAAAAAAATAATCAAAGAAATATATTATTTTCAAAGAATTAATATATTGAACACTAGAACTGGCTGAGAGTACTCTGCTAGAATCAGGTTTGTAAAACTGATAACAAAATTATCATGAAAATCTGAGCTGAATTACACTCTGAAACTCTTTGACCACTTTCTTCAAATGGTTTAAACAATCAGCCTTAATTCACAGAATTCCTGTACTACACAATTACACTGATCAGCTGTAAAACACATAAAAACAATACATACACAATATGCGATGCACATAAATAACATACATATACAATGCGAATCGATAATACCAATACTATACTATACAAAGAGAATATGTTACACTACCAAATGTTCTAACATCTTACACAGAACAAATAAATTGACTTGTTCGAAAAAATGTAACTCTTTCCGATAAACGATATTTAGTTTAATCGAAGTCAAACGAAATTAGCTTTACTTGATTCTATGGGATCACTTTGTAAACAAAATTTTAAGTTTACTGTTAAATAACTTTGTTATTACTTCAACCATAATACGTTACTCAACCAAATAACTTATTGTCATGGAAAGAATTTCCTTAAATTATTACACATATTATATTGTGTTAATAGTTACTTGACATAAATCTAGTTGCAGATTAAACACAGAAAAAATACACTTCTAATTTCACAGTAATACTTTTTGAGTATCTGAATTCAGTAACGATACAGTGTTACTTAGCTGACATTCGGACACGTCTTTTTAATGCTCACGACAGTAGTCGAGTAAAGTTACAGTCAATAACCTCGCAAAATAATGTAATCAAATAGTTCTGCAATCTGACCAGCGACTCTATCTATAACTTGGAATGAATCAGACGGACTCAAGGTCTCCCGCACCGCTCGATGTCTCGACGTTTTCCCGAGGTCGCTCGTAGCTACAATTGGGTACGAAGAATTTCCATCGGTTGCGCTGCTCTTCTAGGCTGCGACCGAATAAATGAAATCCTCCTTCCTATGTGGCCTCTGATGTCGTCCAATATAGGTTCGCAGATTACGGCTGCTTTCCTTACGTTTTCGTCACTTCTGTCGACGTTGCTATTGCGTCGAATGCAGCGTTAATCGTATTAGGTTCAAATAAGTCCAAGCGTTCTCATTAAAGCTGAAATAAATCATATATTCATAATCATATTTCTATTTTAATTTATTTACCTTTACAGGTTTATAATCGTTTTCGACTCGTAGTTTCGAACATAGTATAAATCTTGCTATTCATTCCTAAAAGTTCTTCTTTAAATATACTCATTTTATATATAATTCATTTTTATTCTCTAGAATAAGTTATCATATTAATTGAATATATTATCTTATTCTAAAAGCTTCAATAAACGATGATTTCCTAGAGTAGCGTGATCCGTTATTCCAATGGTTCTCTCTGGGTAACGTTCCATACACTCGTTAGTAGCAAAATGGCAGAATCTCTCTTCTCTAGCTTAAAATTCAGCAATTTTTGCCTACTAAATTCTGATTGGTCAGTCTAGTCATTCCAGTGTCTGATTTCGTTATCTCGACTTAAAATATGAGTTACGAGCGCTTCTCGTAGCTGTCTTTTGAACTACTTCCGGATTCTTATCGGAAAGAATTTTCTTCCGTCTCCTAGCGTTCTCTGTCGGTTTACCTAGCAACTTCATGATCTCTAGATAACGAGAGACGGATCTACGAAAAAAAATTATATTTTTCGTAATGTAAACGACGTGAGCGGTTACAATCCTGTATTTGATGAAATTAGTAAAGAAAATATAGCTAACAAATTCAAAAACTAATTCGTAAGTAGCATTTATATATTAGTACAAAATGCTGATACAGGGAATTATAATATTTTCAAGCAAAATGAAAAATGGTGTGTCGCTGAATTTAATACATTTAAATTGATCAGAAAGGAAGAATTGCCTAAAATTATCTTTGGAATAACACACAAAAAAGGAACCGACGAAGGTATTACGACAAAAATGTTAAAGGAAAATTATGAAATATTAGAAGCAGTATTTTTGAAAATAATAAATAATTAATTAGAAAAAGAGATCTTTCCGAAATCATGGAAAACTTCCACCGTAATACCAATTCCAAAAGTGACAAACACAAAGAGAGAAGCTGAATTTAGGCCAATAAATAAACTACCCACGTATGAAAAAATATTAGAAGAAATAGTAAAGAAGCAGTTAAACGAAAGTTAAACGAATATATTGAAACAAACAAAATCATAAGAAATGAAAAATCAGGATTCAGAGAAAAACAATCCTGTGAAACTGCATACAAGCAATCTTAGACGAATAGAAAATTAATATTGATACAGGAAAGAAAGCCGAAATTATCTTCTTGGATCTCAAGGGAGCATTTTGAAACTATTGACAGAACAATGCTCACTGAGAAAATGTACAAATACGGTATCAAAGGTGACGTTCAAAGTGGTTTATTTCGTATCTTGTAAATAGAAAGCAAAAAGTAAAATACAATAATATTATATCAGAGGAAATTACCGTAGATTTAGGTGTTCCGCAAGAGTCAGTTTTGAGACCAATATTGTTTATAATGTACATAAATGACTTAATCAAGTATATGATAAAATTATTTGAGAATGATTGTAAAATTCAGTTATTTGCTGACGATACGTTATTGTACGCAATTGGAGAAACAGAAGCGGAAATTGAATTTAAACTGCAGAGTGTATTTATTGTTCACAACTGATTTAAAGGAAATACAACGGGTATACAAAATGAAATATTTGGGAGTAATTATGATAGTAAATTAAATTTTAAGGATTATATAGAATATATAGTAAAGAAAACTGGGAAAAAGATTAATATGTTAAACAGAATTGGGCAATATATTGGGATATACAAAATGACAGGTCAAACATTCGACGGTAAACGCCAGAACCTCGCGGTATATGGTGACGGTAAACGTTGCCATGGGATTGTTGATTTTGAGCAGGGGGAGAAAAACAATTGGGACGTCACTTTCGTAGGCCGTGGTGTGAAAGGAGCTCTCTCTTGATTTAGACTCCGAGGTGAACACATCGTCTGATAAGTACGCGGAAGATAACTTCGAGTTCGTTTGATAGTTACGTTATGCTGTAATACAGCTGCGCAATATTTCTCAGAACATTGTCGTGTGACATTATTTAACTGAATCAATTCGGGTGGAACTGTTCACATTAATTATTGACGAAAAAACTTTATTTGACAAAAATAATCTAGTTCGTGGCATTTATCATAAGCTTTAATTGAAGAACTGTAATTAAGACGTTAATTGAACATAAACAAGATAGACACTGAAAATTATGACCGTAGTGCCGTAGGGGAACAAATTAATTTACAAATAGAATTAGAAACGAATACTTAGCTAGCAGATTTTTTATTTGTTTTTCGATTTGTTAAGTTCGCGAGTATCTGTTGCGCAGTTTTAGGAAAAAGTATCTCTAGATGACAGGGTAGCTGTAGATGACGGTTACATATAGATGTTAGAAGGAACGCAGAAGCATCAAGTAGATGACATCGGGCCCAGGCCAGCCGAGTGAAAATTGGAAAACGACGTGGAAGCCCAGGTTGGTTTCTTTGGGGCGACATCCAGACGAACAACACGAGAGGTGCGCCAAGCTGGAACAGCCATGTCAGCTCACCGGAATGAAACATGTCTAATGGTTTATTGCTAATTAATTACCAATTAGTTGCCACATTTTCGAATTAATTGCCACGTATCTTCAGGGTGAAAACGGGTTTGAGCTGGCTTGACGGGAATGTTTCAGTTTTAACAATTTTTTTCTCATAAACAGCAACGGCATATAATTTGTGTTTATTATAAAAAGTTTGTATATAATGTGTATTAATTATGTTCTTTGTTTGGTTCGATTGTGCTCGTTGGTTCTCTCTACAAACACATTTGAATACCTGGCATGGTTGAATATGTTTCAGTTGTTAACTATTATTTTTCCATAAACGGCAACGGCAATTAATTCGGGTTTGTGGTAAATAATTAGTATATAATGCGTATTAATCATGTTCTTGGTTTGGATTGATTGTGCTTGTTAGTTTTTTCTATAAACGTATTTGAATTTGTGGCTTGGTTGAATATGCTTTAGATTTAACAATTTTTTTTTCATAAACGGCGACGGCAATTAATTTGTGTTTGTTGTAATAAATTAGCATATGATGTGTATTTTTCATGTTCTTGGTTTGGTTCGATTGTGCTCGTTCTCTCTACAAACGTATTTCAATATCTGGCATGGGTGAATATGTTTCAGTCAAAAGTTTACTTTCCAACAAAATATGCCCTCCATAGTGGATTCTTTCTTTAAGATCGTGTATATTTTTTGAAATGTTTATTCGTTTTCGCGCAATATTTTGTGCAATATATGCGGTTCAAAAAATTACAAAACAAGATTTTCTCGAAAAAGGTTAAAAGGTTTTTCTTTAAACTTTTCATAGGGGTTGTGCTAAATGTACTCAAGGAGATGACATAAACGCCATATTGCTCTATATTTTTATTTTTTCAAAAGTGCAAAATAATAATATTTTTGACTTGTCTCTGACGACCCTTCTTCGCTCATGCAAGAGGCTAGAGGTTCGCGCGCCTAATGGCCACCCACCCACCCATCCACCCCACAGTGCAGATGTGTCCCTTGCCGTGTTTTGTTTGTACTTGCCTGGGTGCGGCCTTTCACCGCAGTGAGACATGCCGGATGTGGAGGCTTAACGGACGGACCGGCTACCGACCGCGACCTGCCCTGCCCAGATGCGGCGTGCGAAAATATGAAGCAAACAAGCAGCAAGCAAAAAGACAAAAACAAAGAACATTACCCAAAAAATTAAATCTTAGGTTGCCGACCAAAGTGCCGGCTTCATCCATAGGTTAAGTTAGTTAATACGTTAGTTAATAAGCTGCTCTCTTCTATGCCGCACAAGGCATAGAGCTGCGGCGCATGTAACCCCCTCAAGTCAATAAACGACCGCCTCGCCAGGGCTACTGGCGGGGGGAAAGTTGAAAATGATCAGACTATTAGAATCCCCGAACTTTTGAATAGCACAGCGTACTCTTCTAAGAGAATCAGTGTGCGTCGGCGTGCGTGGCACGGCAGCGCGTGACGCAGTGGTAATCCATTGTAGTGTTTGTGACGTATTGTCGTGTTTACCCAATTTGTGAGGATTTGTAGTAAATTTGCATAGTAATAAATGTCTTTTTCTAATCCAATGGGTATTTAGGAATAATTGTGTATAGTATGTCTTCCAGTAAGCATATAGTTGACGATATTTTGAGGAGACTGTTTTCGACGAGGCAGTTACTCGAATAGAATCAGATAATTGAAAAAGGTAGAGCAATACCACACTTGGCATAATTACAGCAGGAAACAAAACAATTGGAGTACAGGGGTGTAGGAGGGAAGAACGCCGCTAGCAACTGGGTATACAAAGTAATCACCGCACGCCCCTGGATTCTTCAGAAATCTCTTGTAAACAAACATTGGTTTCTCTTACAGAAGTGAGTATTATTAAAACATGGATTCTGGCTACATCACGTGTTAGAGGATTTTTTCTAAATTTAACAACAGAATTTATCCACTTATTCGTTACCACAGCCCAACAATAAGAGTTTTTCTGCCGAAACTACGTCGTTTTCCGTCGATTACAAAACTTTCTCTTCTTACGAAGAACTTCGTGAGGCGAAAATGTAAAAAAAGAAACAAATAATATTTCTTTCAATATTCATGATATTTCGGAAATTGTTGAATAAACTCGTGATTAATTTGATTTAGAATGTTTTAAACAATTTTTGAGATTGTCTGAATGAGCCACAAAAATATGAAAAAAAGAAATTGAGGTAGGGAGGGAATAGGTCACTGCTTTTATTGGGATTATTTGTTTTGTATACGATGTCCCAACTTCAACGCGTTTGAGGTCGACTAGAAATTGTTCTATTGTACTCGTATTTTGCAGAGAATTTTCTTGTCGGCTGAAATAGGACTAGCGGTTGAGAGCAACAAATTTTTAACTTTCTGAAATTTTTCTTATAGCTAAATGTCATCCTGCTATATATAAGCGTCACCCTAAACAGGAGTCCCACCAACTATGGGGCGCCTCCATAACTTGTAAATGGTTCCCGGTATCGAAATGCCGTTTTCCTCTCAACAATGCAGAATCTTGGGACAAGTAATGTGCATACATGCGTACAAGTGGAGATATTTTTAGTTTTCTAGAACTTTAATCACCTTTGATTTTTAAATAGAATCATGTATTTTTCTCACTTGCAATAGATAGATCATAAATAGATGACCGCAATGACGTAACATTAGGGTTTTGATAGTATTTTGAGTATAAAAATATACTTTCAGACATGTGATTTTTAATTAAGTGTACGAGATTTCCTGTAGAAACGCTTGCAATTGTCGCCTTTGGGGAAGGTCGCCTTCTCGGCATCGGCACTTTTGTGGGGAGTGGTTGTTGGCACATGAGTAGCCAAAATGATTCAAATTTGACGCTGTTCATGGATTTCAATTATTTTTAACAATATTTGGCGCTATGTAACAGCGCAGAACGTACATTTCAAACGTGGGGCGCTTGAGAATTTTCCAAAATCCTTGCGCTAATTTACAACAGAGCGAGGAGGGCCATTTTTTGTAAGGAGGTTTTTGGAAGATAAGCTCTTTGAAACGAGATTTTAACTGTCAAATGCTTCCAAACATGACCGAAAAATTGCGGCACCTTCTGGGCGTTGGGTAGAAAGCATAGTGGATTGTAGCTAATTCTCAGAAGCGAACGCAGTTCCGTTTAAGACGCGAACAGATTGCATTGTTTGAAAATCAGAGAGGCTGAGCGGTGTTACAACGGATCTTCTCGCCAGGTCGCGGCTAAGTAAAACGCGCGTGTCGATCGCACTGAAGTTAATTTTATTCGCGTGAAATTATGAAAGCTGTATGATCCATGAAGCAACGCGTTTTGCGGGCAATCCTGGGAAAATCTTGTAACACGCGGGCGTAGAAAGTTGTAAGGAAATCGCTCTCCTTACACTCAGACGGTCAAAACTTACAATTTCTTCAATACTCAGTGAGTCGTACTTTGAAGTGTATACTAATAATTCTTTAAATACTATTCGTTTTCAGAACTTCCTTCTTTACCAATGGATTAAAATGACAGGTCTGTTGCAATATATTCAGAAAACTTTCCTCAAAAGCGAATGTTGCGACGACTGCTACAGGAAAAATTGCACGTTTAATAAAATCTCATATCAGAAAGTTTAATTTTATACACAAAATACTATCAGAATATTACATATGTTACTTCATTGCATTCCTTTTTTATGATCTATCTACTGCTAGTGGGAAAATACATGAACCCATTTAAAAAATCAATATGATTAAATTTCTCGAAAATTAAAAATATTTCAAACAATATCTCTACACCATATCACTTGCCCTATGATACCGCATCGTTGAGCGTAAGCTGTATTTCAATATCGGAAACCCTTTAAAAGTTATATGGGTGGTCCATAGTTTGGTGGGACTCCTATATAAAAATGGATGTTGGTATTGTGACCAGCCGTTTTCCCCAATGGTTAGAAAAAACGACGCATGTATTTCATCTGGCACGAGAGAGAGCAATACCAAAGTTCGAAAGACGTGCGCCCCAAGAGAAGAGAAGTGTCAGAATTTAACGAAAGAGTTCGCTAGATTTCAAAACAGGTGAAACGATCTCTTGCATCTGGAGAAAGCTCTTTTTTTTTCGGAAGAAGCGAGTAAGTCAAATGAGAAGAAGCACACAGTGCCGCATGTGCTGAATACTTCCAGAAGCGAGAGAAAAACTCTTCACTGAAAAACAGGAAAGTAATTATTTCATAGAATTATTTCATTATCAAAATAAAGAATTCATTTAAGGAATTGGCACAATGTAAATTTCACGAAATAATCTGAAAGTAGGAGCACGTGCTTGTTATAATAATAATTAAGAAATGCGCACAAGTATGCATGGAGTTTACAGTTCAGTCTTCGGAGCTGAGCTCCGTAATTGTTTTCTTGTTTTCCTTACATGAAAGCACATGATACTTGGTACACTTTTCGTTGCACAGTTTGCACACGCATAGATCACTGGCGGTGTGATATGTGGTTGTCTTGCAGAGTTTATGGTGGAATCCATGCACCGCTAATCTGTTTACTACACTTCTCATTTCCTGGTTTGGTTTTGTCCAACTCCTGTCAATCATGGCACTCGTGCAGTAGAAAAGTTCTTCCACCTCTTCTCTCTTCTGTTGTCTTTCCGCTAGCAGTTTGTTTTATGCTGTGGTAGATGGTAGCAGTAGTTTTTATCTTAGGTCCTCAATTAGGAAGGGCTCTCTGGTTAATAGATACACGTATCTGGATGGTGTGTATTTTGATACGCCTAGTACTTTCTTCAGGTACAGTGCCTTGATGTTTTCTAGTACTTTTAGATCTCTTAGTTTCAGGTATTCTCCTATTATGTGGATTCCATATGTAAATATAGGTATTATCTTGTTTTGAAAATTTTAATTGCCGTTTCTAGGGATATTTCTCGAATTTGTCTGATGTCTCTCATTGCAGCTATGGCGGCGATTGCTTTTTGTTTTTACATGCTTGTTGAAGGTGGTTCCTGATGTTTGCATGGTAATTCCTAAATATTTGTAGTCATTAACTACTTTGATTTTTTCGGATCCAATCTTAAGCTTTTCTTTCTCCGCTACCTTTCCCCCTCTTCTGAAGATCATTAGTGCGCTTTTGCTGATGTTGATTTTCAGTCCGTTTTCCTCGGCCCACGTTGCGAGTTTGTTTAAGCTATTTTGTAGATCTTCGTGGTTTTTGGAGGATAAGGCCATGTCGTCGGCATAGAGGTATACTTTTGGTACTTTCTGTGGTTACCGCTTGTATTATATCAGCTGTTGCGATGTTGTACAATAGGGGGCTCAGGGGGTCTCCTTGTAGTACCCCGTTAGTTTGAGTGACTGCTTTAGATCTTTCAATGTTATTGTCTATGGTTATGGTGTTGTGTTTTAGCATGTTTATTGTGGTGGTGGTTATTGTTGCAAGATAGTTTTCTGGTCCAAGCATTTCTTCCAGTTTTCCTTTTATATTTTCACGAACTATGGAGTGCCTGTAATCGATGAAAGCTGTATAAAGTTTTCTTTGGGTGTCCTGAGGGCATCTTGTATGTCTGCTTGCAGAATGGAGATGGCTTGTAGTGTTGATCTTCCTTTCCGGAATCCAAATTGTTCTTCTGGAATTAGGTGGTCAACTTCTTTAGTCATTCTTTTAGTGATTATTTTTGTGAAAACTTTGGCGATGGTGTTACTCAGGGCTATTCCTCTGTACGAGTCAGGGATTGTGCATTCCCTTTCCCTTTGTAAATTAATTTGATGATAGATTTCTCCAGCTGCTGGGGATTTGATTGGTTTCTATGCATTTATTGAATAGTTTCCTCTACGTGTCAGCTAGTACGTGTATGGCTTCTTTTAGATGTTCGTTGTACGTTTCGTCTGGTCCGGCCGCTTTCCCGTTTTTAATCCTTGTATTGTTTCTGTTACCTCGTCCTTTGTTATTGGGTAGAAGTTTTCTGGACTTTTTCGATTGTGTTGTTTTATGCTTGCTCTGTGTTTTCCGTGTTGAGAATGGCTTTGAAATGTTTCTTCCCATTCCTTCATTTGAATTGCCTGAGTGAAAAACGTCTTCCGTGGCTGGAGAGCTGCGAATGGGTTGGTTTCCGCTAAATTTATGATTTTCTGAGCCTCTTGTTCTGTGTGATTTTCTTGTTTTCTTCTCAGAAGCGTTTTGTTTTTCCGTCTTGCTTGAGTGTAGATACGAGTGTCTAGAGCGGTTTCCATGTTTTGTAATCTGTGTAGATGTTGTAGGACCTTCTGCCTCTCCTTGTAACATTCGGCATCGAACCATGGTTTTGGATCTTCTTTTCTTGTGTGTGTGTCGTACTTGGGCTGATTTCATTATTCGCACTATCCGCGTTGTAGCTTCTTCGATTTTCCCTTCGTTAATTATTTCTTTTATATTCCTTATTTCCGTTTTGAAATTCTCTACTTTTGACAGATCCATTTGTCTTCCTATTTTCCCATGTGGTTGTTTTGGGTTTGGCTTTGTGATAACGTGCTTGTTATGCAGTAGTGAAACTCATACTGGGATGTTCTCTTTTCTTTCAGATTTTTTGTTATATTATCATTCTTCATTACCGTACGTTAGTTTCTCTTATTTACGGTATATAATTAAGACAATACTAGAAGGAAATATTTGGTACGAGAGAACACGCAAAGAAGTGTTGGGCACCCGGCTGCGTATTCCCATGAACGTGGAAAAAAGCAACCGACGTCCCAAGCAAGTTGGCGGTCACGGAGCGATCGCGAGGATGACGAAGTACTTCAGGGTGATTTTCAAGCATCCGACTTCTCTTCAAGCTGCGATTGTATTCAAGTAAGAGTGTAGCAGAAAGAACATCGTTATTTTGAACTCTAGTCAAAGCCAAGTAACGTTATCAAG